>ML781814.1:585009-597963 GCA_009831015.1 Picea engelmannii
TGTAGCATCAGTCCTTCATACAGGGTTTCAACAATTATCCAATGAATCTATTGCTATCTTCTTTCTAACTTTTTCATGAGCGATCTCCTCAATATATAGGAGAAGATAATTTAGTTACTTGGATAGGAAATGATCCCAAGATATCTGGAAAGCCAACACTTGAACAACCATTCGTTAGCCAACTCATTCTTCTCAAAGATTCTCTTCTAGAAGGCTCGATAACTTCATCTTTTTCCTCCTTAAGAAGATGTTCGCACCCTGTCCTTTGTTACAGTGCAAACCCCTCACACCCTAGCTTAATGCAGCCTACGAGAATCAGGCATTCTCGCAGGCAAGTATATAGGTAGCCTGCGAACTTCTTGAAAAATATAGTTTCTAGAAGCAGACAAGTGCAACTTTTCTCAGGAAAGTATTCTTAGTGAAGAGCTTGATTTTCCATCATCATGACATCATCATAAAATTATCACAATGACCAAAATTGTGGATAACAGAATGCCCCCCAAATTCTGAGAGTGGAATCAGTGACAGTCAATAGACTTTGTAAGCTGCATGTGTGTGTCAAGAACCAAGAGCGCATCTAATCAGAAACCTGCAAACATCCAAGCATCAGTAGAATATCATATGTATCCCTTCTAAGGTAGGCATTCCCATTCTCAGATCATAGATTGATGACATTAAAAGTCATGGCCACCAATCATACACTGTGGATCCATGCAGTCATAATATAGCATAGCCACTTGAATACACCGTGGATCTATGCAACAAATTTTCAATTAAGATGACATAGACACGAAACATACACAGTGGATCTATGTGTCATAAATCATACATACTCCATCGCAACCCAGATCACTTAAGACAATATCCAGGGTCTTCAATCTCATCGCCCAAAGTACGAATCTAACCATGCGATTACATGTGTCGAAGTTGAACATGGTAGAAACCACTTGATTACCGGTCATTAATGTAACCGTTAACAAGTGCGAGGGAAAACACCATTGATGTCAATGACTCCCAAGGTACTAAAGTACAATCCGTAGACTGTGAATGAATGAGTTGATGTCGAACAATCGACAAAATCTTTCAATCAGGGGTCAATGATGTAAACCCACCGTCAAAAGTGAGGAAACTTGCCATTGAGGCATGCAAGCTCCAAGGTACTGAATGATTTCTAAGTCTTGACTCCGGATAATGAGATGAAGTCGATGGAACAAGACTCATCACAGGAGGGCCTTGATGTATCCCCCATCAATGACATGAAATGAGTAACAGAGTTTGAAGGTGAAACAGAGCATGTAGCAATTGGACTTTAGACACAGGGAAGGCCGACACAAAAGGAATCGATAACTGCAGATGGTCGACTCAAAATAGAGGTTTTAGACGGACTTCTCTTGAACATATGAATGACACGACCAATGATTTGGCAGTATTGAATCAAAGATGACACATGGAAATACCTTGATATCAAATCGAATGAGAGACGAATGGATTACCCAAACCAATTTCAGATGATGAATAGGGGGTGTCATGTTCAAGAGAGACACTTACTGCCAATCAACACAAAGATGAAACATATCCCTTTCCCAAATTTTCCCCCACCATTTCTGACAAGTACCTCTTTATTTTTACGCAAGATTGAAGAGGATCACATATGCTTGTTGATATAATCTCATCCTTTGGACGAGTCCCTCAGAGTACTTTTAACGAACCCTAGGAAGGAGTGGTTCAGTCCCATTACGGGTCTGTCAATGTTTGTTTAACGAGTCCAGAGATAGTAAACTCGAAGGTTTTTCAAGATTATAGAGTTTGGAAAAACACTTAAAAGAGAACTCTCTCGGTTCCTTTTTTGTACAATAGTCCAATGAGACCGACAAAGGGTTAAACTATCGCTCGAAGGATGCACACTTCAAATACTTTAGCGAGCGTGAAAATAGAAAGATCGCTCGGAAATATTTTCATGTTTAGAGAGTCTAAAAGAGCTTAAAGATAAATCCAGGGGGGTTCCTTTTTTGTGTAACCACGGCGAGCCCGGAAAATGGATAAAACGACGCTCGATCACGTTCTTATGTTTTTGACAAGCGCAAGAACGGATAAAAAGGCGCTCAAGGTTTTATATCAAAACCATAGAAAATAAACAAAATCACACCACATCATAAAATTTTTGTCCATAATCATCCGTATTTGTTGCCTGCCAGTCATTTTACTCATTTCCATATTAGCAATTAGGGTTAAAATAATGAATAAATATAAAAACCCTATTTTTGACATAGTAAAAAAGTAATAAAAATGAACTCATAACACATTTTACCATATCATTTTACATTTTACCATTTGAGTTCAAAAATTTCCATTTTACCCTTCTACCTTCATCGTTGATTTTTGGGAGCTTCGGGAAATCATTCCACAAGTCATCTAGATCATACTGGTAAGTTCTCCATTCTCTAGCTTTTCATGGTTTAAATTCATGATTTCTTTGGTTAAATTTCAAGTTTTGAGTTAATTTTTAAAACCCTATGCGTGTAGAGGGATTCTCGCAGGCTGCCCATATGGGACCTGTGAGAATGCCTCATTCTTGCAGGCGGGCCTAAGGTAGCATGGGAGAAGTTCACACTGTGTGCCATAGGCCACCTGCGAACAGCGCAAAGTTCAAAATTTTATGCAACGTTTAGCCAACAAAATGAATTTTTTCCATGTTTAAGATTATTAAATATCTTCATATGTTTCCCATGCAGGTTTATAGCCATCATCATGGTGCTCGAATGGAGAGAACGGGAACACGAGGAAGATAATACAAACGCTAAAAATCAGCCTCCAACCATTGCTGCTTTAAGAAATTGTGGTCTCCTGAAATATTTCCGCATCCCGGGCATGAGAGCCCAAGTTCGATTGCTAGAGTACTTGATCCGAATGTGGGACCCAGATCAATAAGTCTTCATCGTGGGAGCTCATACCTTGACTATAGACATCGAGGACATCTATTTCTTGACTGGGTTATCTAGACGAGGGTCCTACGTTAGTTTGACCAGTAGCAGAAGGGGTGGTTTGAAAATGAGCGAGTACTGCACCCAGTATTGTGTGCCTGAAGCTGAACGACAGAAAGGAAAAGTGGCAATTTGGGGAGTGACTGACATAACTCTCCGTACCATTCTCTTCACTATTTCCTGCATGGCAGGAAGTGCTTCTCCACATATGGCTCTGCAAAGCTATTTTCAGTATGCCATCGAGTGTACTGAGCCTCGGGTATTCAACTGGACTGACGTAGTTTTACGCAGTCTTAAGAAACAACTGACCAAATGCAGGCATGGAGATCTAAAACAGTTTGGATATGGATCTCTGTTAGTGTCCTTCTTCTGTGAGAGGGTCTCAGTGTTTAGGCTTCAGGATGAGTGGCACTTTTCGGGTCCCAGGGACCCAAGGATGTTACGATGGTGCCGACTCATGGCCCGGCATGTGGCAGGGCCCATCGTCAGGTATGACGATACTTTCTTCGACTGGCTTCAAGGTCAGATGCTGATGGTAGAGAATTATGCATATGCTGGCTTAGATTTCCGTGGAGATCCTGACCTTGCACTGCCTGAGGATGCATAGTGGGGAGACCTCGGTAAGAAGTACACTAATTTTTGTCTTTTAAATGTTTTTGTATTTTTAACATATTTAAATGTTTTTTGTTTTATAGATTTACCCAAAGACTAACATCGAATACTTGTTGATAACATAGACATTGGACCATATCGACCTGCTGGCAGTTCTCCCATCCAGTGACAAGGAGAGGCAGTAGTAGCAGTTCCACAGTACGCCGAGGATTACTTGACGGTGGAGAATAATTTAGAGGGCCTTATGGCAGATGTTCCAGATATGGCTTTGGAGGAGATTCCCAGACGCGATCAACGTCATACTGTGGGAGTCTCTGCATCTATGGGTCGCTTGCTCCGCAGAGTTTCTAGGACATTAGTCTGTTATCGTGAACGTCATCCGTGATGTCCTTATGTAGAAGCCATGAGCTTCAATTTTTGATATTTTGGTCTTCGGACAAACATTTTGTAAAAACAAACTTTGATCGTTATATATATATATACATGGTTTCTACCGGCTTACTTTACATTGTGTACATTTTAATGTGTTTGATTTATAAATGATTTAAGTGCCTATCCAATACATAATTAGCTAAAGCATATATGAATGTATTAAGACATCTAGGAATGTGTTGGTATTCAATGTAATCAAAGTACCATTCCAAGAGGCGAATCCACAAATATACCCTTAATAAAGTAGGACTTCGAATAGAATATACATTACTGAGTTGTAGTACTACAAGCTGCGAGTCAAGTCGCACAACCAAATGAAAAATTCCCAGAGAGATATCATCAACCAATAGTTCAACAACGACGCTATACTCTGTGATATTTTTGGTTGCTCATCCAAGACATATACCTCGTAGAGATATGAGTTCATTTGTCGGGGCATAGATCGCCCAAGCAGCGGAAGCTAGGTTCTGAGTACTACGACTAGCTCCATCAGCGAAGCCAATATATGGTAGTGAATACTCCGACATCTGGCAATCAAACACAACATCACGTAAGGGCAGAGACCAGATAACGTCAAAAGAAAAACTAAAGTAACACACACACGCAGTATGATACATAAAATACAAGTACTCATGCACAAATAACTTATGCATAGTACTTCTTTAAGTACAACCCATTCCCGGGTTCACTCAAAGGCACACCATCATAATCAACTAGTTCATACACTCCTTTTTCCAACACTTTGCTGAGAATGTAGGGACCACGCCACATAGGTTCAAATTTCCCGGCTCCTAGGACATATTTATCTTGTTCATACAGAAAAACAAGATCTTCTTCAGAGAAAACGCGAAGCTTGACATGCTTGTCATATTGTGCCTTAACGTGCTTCTTTTGGGCTTCTATTATTAAAGTGGCATCACGTCGGGTCTCGTCTAATCGCATCAAATACAACAGACGTTCCTCTTTGGCAGAAGTATTAGGTAAGAGCTCTACAGCTAGCTTCAAAGAAGGTATTTCACATTCTATCAGCAGAATGGATTCCATGCCATAAACTAATCGAAAGGGTGTAAATCCCGTAGAGGATTTAACAGATGTTCGATATGCCCACAATGTCGAAAACAACATCGTGTGCCAGCTGGTTTTATGTATTCCTATCATCCATCGAATCATAGTTATGAGAACCTTATTGATGGCTTCGACCTGGCCATTGGCCTATGGATAATAGGGTGTTGAGCTGTCATGACGAAGGCCAAACTTCTCTGTAAGTTCTGACATCATATAATTCCTAAAATGAATACCGTGATCGGCAATGATACCCTGAGGGACACCAAAACGAGTGATGACATGGTTGAAAAGAAATAACGCTGCAGTCTTCCCAGTATTATCGAATGTCGGCATTGCCTCGGCCCACTTTGTAAAATAATCAACAGCTACAATAATATAGCCATGCCCCCCGACCGAGTGAGGGTGACATGTCATGAAATCAATGCCCCATTTAGCAAAAGGACCTACTGAGACTACATGGTGAAGGGGAGCGGGGTGTGACCGAATCTTCTTTTGATAGGTCTGGCAGGCATGACACTTCTGAACAACAGTGATGCAGTCATTGAACAGAGAAGGCCAAAAGTATCCTACACGTAATATTTTCTGGGCAGTAGCATACCCAAACATATGACTGCCACATTCTCCTGAATGGTAGTCATTTAAAGCTTTCTCAGCTTCGTCAAAAGTCAAACAACGTCGAAAGACAGAGTCAATGCCTTGACGGTAAAGAGTGTCGCTGAGGACAATGTACTGGCGAGCCTGATAACGGATACGACGTCGTTCGTTACTGGACAAAGAAGGCCAGAAAGTTTGAGTTTGGAGATATATAATGATATCTCCGTACCAAATGTCATCAGTACTGATAAGGAAAAGTGATTCGTCAGGTAATGAATCAACTGCTACACTTTCTGTGGCAGAGTGGGGGAAATCACAAATTAACTCAGCAAAAGCCAAGGATTTCTTCGACGTGGTGCGATTGAATTCTAAGTCGAACTCCTAGAGAATGACAATCCACTTGGAGTACTTTCCCCCCAGCAATTGACGTGTCAATATATGTTGCATGGGGCTACAATGTGAAATCACTATAGTTTTTCTGGAGAGAATATAATGACGAAAATGTTTAATTGCTTGAACAGCAGCCAAAGCCAGTTTCTCAACATGTTGGTACTTGACTTTTGTTGATGATAGACTTCTACTCAAGTAATAGATAACATGTTCATCGTGGTTATCATCCTCTTGAATGAGGACCATTCCGATGGTATACTCAAAAGCAGCCAGATAAAGAAAGTAATCTTGACTATAATCAGGAGGGAAAAGAAGTGGAGCTTTCATGAGGGACAACTTCAGGGCTTCAAAAGCGTTGTTTTCCATTTTATCCCAAAGAAAATCTGAACCTTTCTTCAAAAGACGTGTGAAACCACGAATAATATCGGCATAATTCGGGATGAAACGACGAAGAAAGTTTGCTTTCCCCTGCAAACTTTGTAACTGGCGCAGTGAAGAAGGAGGAGGAATATTGAGAATTGCCTCAACCTTAATAGGATCTACCCGGATCCCTTGACGTGAAACAATAAAACCGAGAAGACGGTCGAATTCGACGCAAAAAATGCATTTATGAGGGTTTAGACGAATGCGATAGAACCGACAACGGATGAAAATTGCTCGAAGATGATTAGGGTGATCTACTCGGCGTAAAGAATGAGCTGGCAAATCATCCAAATAAGGATGAACGATATGCTTTATATCGTGAAACGCATAAGACATGGCACATTGAAACGTTTCACCTGCGTTCTTCAGACCAAAGGGAAGTTTTCTGTAGGAGAAAGTACCCCAAGGACAAATAAAAGAGGTTTTATGTTGGTCCTCAGGAGCGATGTTAATCTGGTTATAGTCGGAAAATACATCCATGAGGGAAAATATTTCACTATCGGCACAGTCATCGACAATCTGGTCAATGAACGGGGTCAAAAAGTTTTCCTTTGGACAGGCTTTGTTAATATCCTGATAATCGACGCAAACGTGTATACTACCACCTTTCTTATCAATCGGTACAGGGTTGGAAACCCATTCTGTCAGAGCCATGGGGTAAATAAAACCGGCTTTAAGAAGTTTTTCAACCTCGCGTTTAATGGCTGTCGCTTTATGTGGATGGACAGGACGGAGGCACTACCGTACTGGTTTATCTCTAGGGTACATTTTTATCTCATGCACAATGATATACGGGTCGATACCTGGCATCTCTTCGTAACTCCAGGCAAAAACATCACGAAATTCCTTGAACAAAGCAGTATAGGTAACAATTTCCTCTGGAGAACATGAAGCTCCAATGTGAACATTTTCTACTATCCCAGGTTTAGCTTAAATATCAATGGGTATCATGGGAGAAATATTAATAAGGTTCCCTTCTGCAAACACATCATGTGTAGATCTGGGAACGGTCATTGTAACAACAACGGTCGACGAAGTCGAAATCCGTTGGTAGTTCTCGAGAGTGTGTTGTTCCAGAAATAAAATGGAATGATGATGCCCATCGTCCCAAGGTGTATAGGCCATGACGGACATGATCATCTCATCAGTGGGAAAGATAACACGGAAAGGATCAAGAGACAACTCCTCCGGAGAGGGCTTAGAAGGTGTTGCCGATTGAATCGCATGATAAGCAGACTCAATCAGACTTAATGGCATAACATCACTGAAACGAGAATGATCTCCTGGATCAGGGACTATCCAAGGGTCAAAAGACACAAGAAGTCCACGAGGAACATTGGATATCATATTAATCGAAGCAACTGACGGGTGTAGAATATCGAGTGGTGGTGGTATGGGAAAATTACCCATTAACGAAGAGTCTTTTAAAAGACCGACTCCAACATTCTCGTAACCTGGTGAGGTTTTAGCTATGAACGATACGTTCCCCGTGCGAGCATCGAAATTAAAGAAGGCAAGTTGATCAAGTATAACCACTCTTCCCTGGTGAGGAAATCGTAGGACACGGAAAAGTGTTGACACAACAACGCGCATGGAATCTACCCAGCTACGACCAAGAAGAATATTATAATCTAAGGGAGCATCAAAAACTTCCACTTCAACTTGGACGGTCTTACCTTCTAGAGTGACAGGCAATGAGGAAAGAACGCTGTAAGGCTTAAAACCAGATCCATTAAAGGATTTCAGAGTATTTTGTGATTCTGTTAAGGGAGGAGAGCCAATGGCTTTCCAACAAGTAAGAGACATTACACACGTAGAGCCCCCCTCATCAACAACTGTCCGACAAATGCTCTTGTCAGCGACAATAACTTGTATCTGAAAAGAAAGCTGAGGGGGTAACCTTGGAACATGTTCATCCAAGTCAAATACTATCAAATTCAAATCCGTAGGATCAATTCCACCTATAGCTTTCAACAGAGCCCTTCGTTGCGCAGGACAAGACTGAAGGACTTCAAGGGCAGACATCACTGAAGGTGCTTGGGCCAGATCTTCCACAATACTGTAGTTCTAGGCCGCACGAGCATGAGGATTTAAAGACGACTTGCGAACAACACCTTTCGGGGGTCGTAGGACTGTATCAAGACTCAGTCGTTCGAGATGAAGAGGACCATTCGTAGGTGGATTCGGTGGAGAGGCTTGTACTAGATCAGGAGGTAAATCATCAACCTTCTCGTTATAAGAAGTATAGTCTTTGGCTCTAGTTGTGATTGCAACGTCATTCTTCTTAGAATCACTGGTGCACATCAAGACATATGATGTCATGGAGGTAGATGGTTGGTCGTGGATGACCAACGAGGCCCGTTGCTGAGACGGAAAGGGTTCGAACAAGACAGCCAGTGTAGGTGGTTTTGGTGTTCCTTGAAGGAACTTGGAAACTTCGGCATGTCGAGGACAATCCTTTGTATAGTGATCGCCACCACAGATAAGGCAAGGATACCGTGGTTTGCGTTTATCCCGCTCTTCAACAGGATAATTTGTATTTTGTTCGTTTGGATTATTATTCTTACCCCCCTTATTCTTGCCTCTCCCTTTCTTTGATTTATTTTTACCAGTCGGTGTAGATTGAACATCGTTCACCTTAGAGGTTTTACCGGGGGGAGGGGTAGGATACGGGGCATTCTTAACATTAGAATATGTGCCTTTGGGGGTTGTGGTTGAAACGGAGTGTGAGTGGGTATGAGTAGTACCAATCACACCATCAGCTGCATGCGAGGCAGTTGCAGCAGTTGAAGTGCTGGAAGTACCAAGACGAGGTAGTTTGGGCAGTAAATCGTAGAGTGTTCCCGTTTGCGAATAAACGAGATCAAGATACTGAGAGCGACTTATAGCCTTCTCTTCTGTAACAACACCACCCATAGCAATATCTTTACCAATTTCATTCATGAAAGATTTCATAAACCACTCTGCCAGTAACTGATCAGGGAGTTCAAGTTTGATGAGACGCCATCTACATCTCCACTCATGTATATGGTACAAGATGTGAGTCCCTTTAGTTTGTTTAAAAGAAGTTAAGATCTCGGTTCCAATATCGTAACGGATCGGTAACTGGTAATGTGTGAGAAAGGCCATAGCTAAGGTGTTGAAATCAACAAAGAAACCTCGGGGCAGTTCAATGTACCACTTCACAGCCAAACCGGTAAGGGTTCGTTGGAAAAGATGAAGACAAATGGAGTCATCCATCAGAGAGTTGGATGAGCACCATAAATGAAAATTCATGACATGATTATTTGGGTCCTCTCCCGGCTTGCCATCAAATTTCAGAATATCCGATGGAAGTTTAGCAGGGATAGCAGGCCATTGGGGAGAGTGACGAATAGGATCATTTAGGATCCTAGACAAATATGGCAAATCTAAAGTAGCAAGGAAGGGAAACTTTTGGTTTACTTGCGGGTACTGATGGCTTTGGGGTGGAAGCCCTGTCGGCAAAACAGTAGGAGCGTAAGCAGACTGTCCATAGAGGGAAGTCCCTGGCTGATTCGGTGGTGGGCTGATAGGATAGTAACCCCAAGGATTATAACCTTGAGTTTGAGGGACCTGGGATTGAGTAGTCTGATTCGAACCCCAAATAGGATCAGTTACCCCAGCATTCTGAGGAAGATTTTGTAGAAGTTGAGTCCAATACTGGGCCAATTTAAGAGGTATATTTTGTCCAAAGGGTGAGGTTAGTCCCCCGACTGTAGGTATAGTTCCACCCGGAAGTTGTGTGCCAACCGTAGGTTGTGTAGTAACTGTGTTGTGTCCGGGAAAAAGAAAAGGAACCATACCACCCTGTCCACCAACGAGAATCTACATGTTGGGTGCAACAGTCAGAATGGTGCCACTCGGATTAGGATTACCAGGAGGAAAAGGTGGGAGTGTTGGAATAAAACGAGGAACCTCATACCCGGGAACATGAGGACCACCTGGAGAACCGGATGGGGTTTGCGGAGGTGTTGGATTGGGAGGATTCAACAAAGCATTCAACGCATGGTAACCAGGTGGTAATGTCGGGGTGACATCAGGTGTTCGCTGGGTATTGATAGGAGGGAGAGTAGTTGTAGTAACCTTGGTTTAGACACTCGTAGTATGTGCGAGATGGGCCATCTCGGGAGGAAGAACAAAATGGTAAGTGGTAGTCTCGGGTGTCTCTGTCTCAGGAGACACCGGAGGGTTGATTGCGTAAACAGGGGGTGACTCTGTACCAAAAAGAACTCTTCGGTAATTGTCGGACCAAAAAGGATCTCGGCCTACTACGCCGTGAGAAGGCCCAACAGTCGATTCAGAAGATGTAACAATGGTTTCTTCAGAAAGATTTAATTTTCTAGAAGTTCATTCACCACGACGAACGCGATAGTCTTCTATAGTATTGGTAACTCTAAACTCGTCCAGAGAGTCAGTTCGTTCGACGTGTGGTAGTGGTGTGGTGACAACCGGAACTTCACTGGTTTCCCCTTGTGGTGAAGTAACCATAGGGACTTCAATCTGATGGGGTGAACCCTCAGGTGTACCAGTAGGTTGAGGATCATCCAGATGCTCTGGAGATAATCCTTTCATTCTACGAGAACGTCGCGGGGGAGAAATTGTAAACTAGTGACAAGTTCCACGAGAAAAAATACTATGGTCAGCTTCGAGAAATAAACATCACTCACTAGTAAACAAAACTAAGAAGCAATCACCAAGCAAACAATACCTTCTAATTTTGAAGCCACTAGTTGGTGATGAAATCCAACGTCGCAACAATGAGACGAGAAGGAGCGGGGATAAGGTGGAAAAGTTACGTTGACGACCTTCTTAACAGACTTATGCCCTGGTGCAAGATCCCACACATAATTGTGGGTATACCCTCCAAGGAGCCCGAGTGAGTTTGATCAACGTCGATTCCAGGTACCGTGAAGACTTTCCCCTCCACAATCACCTTGGGTAAGAACCTAGAGAGAAAGGCCACTAAGGTCACCACAAACAACAATACATCCTGGGGGGACAGTGGTCAGTCCGATCCACACGCAAGGGAAGGGTATCTAGCCCGAAACCAACTCAAAGGCTTCCACTCATAATTGTGGGTATACCTTGGAGCGATCCTCGTAATACGTGCAATCTCTACACTGATGTCAACAAAGCAGGGTTAGTAACTCTGCCAACACCAATGCGACCTAGTGCTTAACCCTTGTGTTAGAAGGGCGTTTCAGGACAATATGTTGGCAATGGAATTTAACACTCCTTAACTCAAGATACTATTGTTTGTTTTTGAGCTTTTGGAGAGTGTGTATCTCTTCCTACTCCAAAGCACTAGCCTAGCTAATATGTTGGTGTAAAGAGCCCTAGAAAATGTTACTAGATCAATTTTAAGATTACGCAATGTTCTTAAGGGCTGTTAATTACTCAAAGGTAATGGAAGAGAAACTCATGATGTGTGACTCTGACCCAAGTAATGCAAGGAGAATGATGAAATATAATCTTTTTCATTCCATGAATCCTAGTTGTGGGAGAGAGAGAACATTTTCCGAATCAATCTCACTACTACAATGCAAATTCAATGCTCAATTTCCTTTCAGATGTCTATATAAATAATCATTTACCAATGAACAATTTCTAAATGTCTTTGTCCAATACTTCAATAAACTCTAAAATTTGATTTTACAATGTTTTCAAAATGACAAAAACAAAATCTTGAAAGAAAACTTATTGTTCACTTTCCAAGAAGAACTCTGATTAATGAGAAAAGAAAATCAAATCATCCAGAATCAAACAATGACAACCCAACCAATTCTTTCAATGAAAGTAAAAACAAAAACCAAACCAATGAGTCTTCCCAATGCAAATGAAAAATGTTCGTTCGAACCACCAAGCAAAAGAGAAAACCACAAGCACTTAACTCTCTACCAATCACTGGTTCTCAGCCACTCAAACACATCCAACTCCAGAAATCAGAGAGAAAGAAAATGCCAAACAAAGCCAAGAAAAGAAAGTCAAGCTACCAAAGGCAAGAAAGACCTAGAAACCCTAAATCTATTCCAGGAGGCAAACTATAGCAAGAGATGTATAGGTCAATGACCCAATAAGCCAAAAAGACACAATTCAACTGTTCTGAGCAATTGAAAAAGTCAAAACTCAATTCCAAAATTTTTAAAAATCTTTCTCGCAGGCAAGCAGTATTGCACAGTGCGAGAAGATATGATTCTCGCAGGCCACCTTAAGGAAAGGTGAGAGGTGTTCACACTGGACCCTATATGCAGGGTGTGAACTTGACTGGTTCTCGCAGGCTGTTAATGGACACAGTGCGAGAACTCCTAGAGATACTAAAAATTTTGAAAATACAAGCAAAATTCAAACTAGCTTATAGACCCAGAAGGTCTCTCAGGATATCCTGAGGACTCAGACACTGACAAAATAGGAGAAAGAATGAAAATAGATCAAATGG
>ML781814.1:598621-624591 GCA_009831015.1 Picea engelmannii
CTGCGAACTTCTTGAAAAATATAGTTTCTGGAAGCAGACAAGTGCAACTTTTCTCAGGAAAGTATTCTTAGTGAAGAGCTTGATTTTCCATCATCATGACATCATCATAACATTATCACGATGACCAAAATTGTGGATAACAACAAGTTTCACTTCAATTGGCTTCTAATCCTGATTGATTTCATTGCATGGGAGATGGCGGAAGGTGCGAACTTCCCAGACATCGATATGTTTGAACCCTTGGCCACAAATTTCAGTACACTATGGTATTCCAGTGACATGAACAAGCAATGGTAGTCAAATTCTGTATTCCACACATATTACAATCAATTGAAGTTATTTATCTAGTCTGAGCCTTGCATCATGCCAAATACTCTCCATAGGTTTCAACCTTTAATGAAATTCAGTGCAGACCTCCCTTTCATTTATATCACAATGCACGTTGATGAGCACAAGAAGAAACTTCAGTATTACTATAAGCTGACAGAAGAATACTTAGAAGAGATTACTAAATACTGGTCGATGGACCTCCTCATTCCAGCTGACCCTACAAAGATGTCCGACATTGATAGTTCAAAAGCAGTTCATGATACACCCAAACCTAGCAAGATAAATAAGATCGAAGAGGTCCATGATTTAGAAATCTCATCCATAAAGACCGCTTCCATCTCAACAGAGAAAGGAGGATATGGTGGAGAGATAGATGGTGCAGAAGTTGAACAGAAGAATGGTGAGGTTACACCTCCTAGAGACGAGGAGGATCCCTCAAAGAAAAGGAAGGTGTCCCTGCCGAAACCTTCCTCCAGGAAGAAAGTGAAAGCAACCATGACCAAAATGTAGACCATCCTCACCTTCGAAATTTTTTATTTCATCATAACATCTCTCAATTATGTTGCACTGGAGATAACAAAGAAGCAAGAATCTAAGCAGGAGGAGGTGTTCCATTAGATTAAGGATGAGCTCCAAGGAGTGTAGCAGGCATAACAATCTAGCCGCACAGTCTCCACTGCGCCTTTGTCAGTAGGAACATCAGAACTAGGAGATGAGCTAGCTCAACTCCACCGCATCTCTGATTCAGTCCAAGCTCACCTTCAATGAGCTCAGGAAGAAACAACACAAGCTACCCAGGCTTTGGCACAAGTATAGGGAGGCCTTGTAGAACAATGCAATATTACAAAAAAGGAAAATGTTTTTCTACAAGTGAAGTGGAATGAATAAAAAACACAATTGCAGCAAAGCAAGGAGCATTTTCTCATAGAACATCTCGTAGTAAAGGAAATGGTTCACATAGCACTTTTCTCTGTGACAGTCATAGAAGTAAATACTGAAGAGAGAGTTCCACAGTAGGTGGTATAACTTGAAGAAATAATCCAACAGCTCCAGTAGCACATAGAAAAATTGGAGCTCCGCACTGTTCCCGAGACCCCTCAAGACATAAGAGACCAAAGGGAAGCAACTGCCCACAATGCAATTGACAGACTAAAATCTTTTGCCTTGGAGTGCAAGAAGCTAAGTAACCATAGTGCCCAAACATATGAGAACCTCACCAAAAATCTAGAGTTGCAGGCATTAGATTCGTAGCTCAAGGAAGAAAAGCACCACGTAGACACACTATAGGCATAGCTAAAGGCCTTATCGGATGTAGAAAGAATGAAGTGGTCTCAAGAGAAATGCACCACCCAGCTGTTGATTCATACGATTCAAAGTAGAATGATGGAAGTTTCTCAATGGATTCAACCAGTGTAAGATACGGCGTGCTAATTATTAACAAAGGTTGAGAGCCAAGGAGCAGAGCTAGAATAGGTTGTCATCATAGTAGAACATCGCCTAGAAGAGCCCTTGAATGATGCAGTGATCCAAGAGTTCACCGAGCAAGAATTCATCGCACAACAGTAGGTCAAAGCATCTCAAGCCAATATCGAGGCCTTCAAAGCAGAACTAGTAAGACCAGTGTGACTCGGGATGAGTCACAGGTGAGTGTTGGGAGCCTGTTGGTCCTTGACCATGTTTTGGGAGATTCTTGGTCATAGTGACCTATTTTGGGACTTCGACAGCCTGTTGAAGGAGGAGTACAAGATGAAGCAGAGATCAAGGGATCTTGACCCACTTTTGGGTCCTTTTTGGGTTTTTCGGATTATGTAACGGGATTGGGATGTCATCCCATGGGTTTACCCATGCTTAGGCCTATTTTGTATGTATAAATAGAAGGCTAGGTAATGTAAGAAGTAGCTGAATAGAAATCTATGTGATGTATGTTAAGTGCAATTAGGGTTTTGTAAGTACTTTGTGCATGACTGTGAGAGACTTGTAGAGCTAAGTGCAAGTGGTTGTAACAGAAGGTGGAAGGCTTTGTGTTGTAACACAAGGAAGAGGGATCTAGCGAGCTGCACATATATTTTGTTCTATGTGGAGTAGGGTTTTGATGGCTCTGTGCTTGTAACTGATTGACTGAAGATAATAAAGAAGAAGAGTTGGTGGACATAGCCCCAGGGTGGGGGTGAACCATGTAAACATTATGTTGTCTTGCTTTGTGCTTGTCTGGATGTGTTTATATCTTTTTTTGTTGGGTGCTTAGAGATGATTAGATAAGATACGCTTATGCTTAGTGCTAATGATGTATAAGAATGTTATATCTGACCTATATGAATGTGATGAGTGCTTGATCTACTATATTTGACCTATCTATTGATGCTAAGTTCTTAAATATGTTATATCAGTGTGAATGTTGTGAAGCCCTGTTTTATTGATTTTATATTGAGGAATTGACGATGCTAAGTGATTTATTAAGTATTATAATCACAGATATGTGTCCTATCTAAGGTTGCAAACACCTGAGTCTTGCAATCACCCCTACCTCTACCTCGGGTGAGACTTCATCTGCTTCACAGGTGTTTCCAAAAGGGTCAGTAGTTAGGGATTTGTTGGTGTGTTGTTGTAGCGTTGAACCCTAGGTCTTCCCCTGTTTCAACATTGGCCAACTATTTTCAAAGATGCAAAAAAGTATGTGGCTATCTATGATGATTTCCAAAGGATGGGAAAACCTACTACAGTTGATGAGATGCCCCTCCAAGATCAGGTAGTAATTGAACCTTTTGAAAAATGGGATTTGGATTTTGTAGGACCCATTAACCCTATGTCTCGAAGGAATAAATACATCTTGGTTTGCACTGATTATGTGACCAAATGGGTGGAAGATAAAGATTTATATTCTTCTAATGAATAATATGGTGTAGACTTTCTCTTTGAAGAAATCTTTACTCACTTCGGTGCATCTCGAGAAATAGTAACTGACCAAGGAACCCAATTCACCTTCAATTTTTTCAAAGCTCTTACTGGACAATATAGAATCAAACATAGAAAATCTTCGCCTTATCACCCTCAATAAAATGGGCAGGTGGAATCAACTAACAAGGTGATAGAGGATATTCTTACCAAGACTGTTCAGTTGCATAACAAATACTAGGTTGATAGGTTTCCTGAGGCCTTATGGGCCTATAGGATAGCTTCGAGAAACACAACAGTCCATACACCTTATGAGTTGGTATATGGGAAGCAGGTGATACTTCCCATATAATTTTAAGTAAAAACCTTTAGGACTACCATGCAATTAGGGATAGATATAGATGAGGCTAAAAAATAGAGGTTATTACAGTTGAATGAGCTTGATGAGATCAGAAAATATTCTCTTCAAAGGATCACCCTTATACAAGAACAAAGAACTAAATGGCATGACAAGTACATTAAGAAGAATTCTTTTTAGTAAGGTGATTGGGACCTCTTGTATGATAGTAAGTTCAATAATTTTAAAGGTAAAACATCTACTAGATGGTTGGGACCCTATGAAGTTGATAAAATTTATGACAATGGTTCAGTTAATATAAATACTATTGATGAGAATTAGACTTCCTTTGTTGTGAATGGACATCGATTGAAGGTTTACCATAAGCCTTTATACAAAGAGGATTTTGTCAGACATGTTCGTCAAAATTTTGAAATGCAACTGGTAAGGAAGGGGGTTTCTCCTCTTGCTGATCCACCACAATAAGTTTGATTGTGTGAATCAATTTGGTTCTTTACATATTTGTAAATAGGTGTGTCATTAGATAGAAATTTTGGTGTTACTAACAAAAACAAAAAGTTGATTCTGTTCTCATGTAGATAAATGAATAAGGAGGACATCTGCCAGGTGTAAGTCTGCCTCTTTATCCATCCCTGGTAGATCATTTGGAGTTTTCTTTAAGTTTTTCAGACTCCTAAAAATTGAAAACACTGGCGAGAAGGAACTGGCTCGGGCTCGATAAAAATCCACGGTATAGTAGATGGATTTTTCTTTAAGTTTTTCAGACTCCTAAAAATAAAAAATATCGGCGAGAAAAAACTAGATCGATCTCGAGAAAAATCCACAGAAAAGTAGTCGCTAGGATTATTATTTTTATAATAAAAAGGAAGTGGAAACATGAGCAGTGATCATCCTGGTTCCAAAAGAGGAGGATTATGAATCTAAACATGCACTTATCCAGCTACATAGTACCTTCTTTTTATAGAGATTGGATCCCAGTCATTGAATTCTTTTACCTTATTTTATGACCCATCCGTTGCAAATTCAGAGTTCTTGTATCAAGTGTTGGTATTTGTTTCACCTACATGGTCTTTCAGTAGAATTTAATCATAGGTCCTCTTCCATAAAATCATAAAACACTAGAAAATTCTACGAAGTGCATCCTACAAAGTTCCAGTCTACATAACACTACCACCAGGTACCTTGTCCAATTCCCCTTGAGTACCAGAATACAATTTTGTGATGATTTGGCACTAGATAACTTCTCTACATTCATCTGGTACTGCAAACAATGTTTTCCTCTGTGCTCATCCGGTATTGGGAAAAAATCTTCATTCATCTGGTACTATGGGAGAAGGTCTGCGTTCATATGGTACTGGGAAAAACTATGCGTTCATCCGGTACTGGGAAAAAATATGGGTTCATTTGGTATTGTAGGAGAATCTTTGTGCTCATCTAGTACTAAAGGAGAAGGCCTGTGCTAATCCGGTACTAGGAACAAATCTGAATTGATCTGGTATTGCAACAAATTCACCCATGTGTACATCTAGTATTAAGGTGATCTGGTACTAGTAATAAGGTGTTTGTAGTCCTTATCCTATATTCAAAGTTTTTGTTTCTCGATTTAAATGCTTCAAGTAATAGGAGGTATATAAACTCAACATTTTTTTCATTTTATTAAGGAATTAGACTAATTATGTATTAAACATGTGGTTACTCTCAATTATGGCACACTCCCTACCATGAACTTTAGAAATCCCTTCTCTACATCTCATTGTGAAGAAATCATTCCTATACACCCGAAATGTTGAGAGTACGAGGTAATTGTATCTCTAACAAGATCAATTCCATTCCTTCTATTTATATGGTGGAGAAATGTCATAATACCATGATCCAACATCATTCCATATGAATGACTTAAGCCACATATTTATGCATGTCAAACTATGATTCCGTTCCGATCACAATGACGTCAGACGATTTCATACTTGTGAGTTCTGGTCATAATGACCACATCTGTTGTCATCATTTCCCAACATTCCCGTGAACATGATCAAAAGCCAACCTCTGTACGATTCTATAATTTATTCATGAATTTAACCTATCTTACCTTGTCATCATTACCCTGAATGTGACCATTGCGATATGAATCTTAACTTATAAACGCTTCTCTGGATGTATTTTCCATCCAAATGAGCATTATTTAATGTTTTTATTGTCACACACCTACATTTACACTGTGATCATGTTACTCCATATCATTTACATATTTATCCTCTTTATGTACTTCATTTCAGTCTTTATTGATCTAGTACTCAACCCTCGATCCTTTGTTTCATTGCCTCATATGCCTTAAGAATTTTTTTAATCTAGCAAGGGGGTTGATAGGCATGAACCTATGTTCCAGTTATATAGGGAAACACTAGAATATCAAGGTTTCATGGAGAGATTTGAATAGGCTAGGTCCCATTTCTGAAAAAATTTAAAGGCTATCATGAGGGATTCTCTCTTGCTTTTGCGCAAACATATGATGGAGAAAGTGTTTAGTTTGGAGATATGAAATTAATGATTTCAGAGGCCACCATAGCAGAGGCTATAGGATGACCTTCCTCTAGAGAAAAATACTTTAAGGCGGTGATTGTTGATAGGAATCTTTGTCAAAAATTTCTTAGGCTAGAGCATGAGGACCCCGATTGGACAAAGGGAATTCATCAAAGTTGCCTCAAAGAAGAATACTGGACAATTCTCATTAGTTTGCATATATTTCTCACCTACGAAGGGAGGTATGCAGTAACCTTCCTATACCATTTGAAACTTTTGTCACATTTTCAAGGAGGGCCACAAATTGATTTTCCTCACATCATCTAGATGAGTTTAAATAAAATGGTGAGAGGAGCTAAATAATCTTGAAAGAAACCTGAAACCAACCTCCATCATCATCTCCTAATGAAAATTTTGGTTTTCCATGCCTGAAGAAAACAAAGCAGTAGTTGGAAACAACTACTTCAACAAAAATTTTCTCAGGAAGGAATGTCGAAATTTGTAGAAGAACAAGAAACAAAGGTACATAGTGAGGGGTCTAGTAGAAAGACAAAGAAAAAAAAATGGAATAAGTTAGGGGGTGAAGAAGTGACTACTACACCTAGTTCATCCCATCCTGTTGATGAATTAGATAAGGATAAGTCTGTTGTGGAGGATTCCAGTGCCTCCAAAAGAAGAAAACCCCCAATATCAGAAAATAAGTCCAACCTTGATTCCAAAAAATAAAAGAAATAAAAGGAAGGACTCTAGGCAAGGTGAACTATCATATAGTTCTCCTGAAGAAACCGTTGAGTTATCACCAGATCCAATTAGCAATTTGGAAAATACCCATGAACTAAACATTCAAAGTAGGAAAAATGGTCAAAATAAGGGTGTGCCAACAGAACGAATCTTAGAGGATCCCACTACATCTAAGAAAAAGAGGTGTGCCCAATATATGGAACCTAGTCCAGCCTTGAGTCCTAAATATGAACTTCCAAAAAGTTAGAGGCAAAAGAGGAAGAAAATAGGTCAACATGAAGTTTCACATGATGTCCCCAAGGAAACTATTGAGTTCCCTCTAGAATCGGTCAAGGAGTTGGAAAAGACACCTAAGGTAGCTATTGTGTTTCCTCAAGAACATATTAGTGATTTGGAGGAAACTCCTAAGATGACAAGTGGAAGTAAGGGGAAGCTTGAAATGAGGAAGGATCAAAAGAAAAAAAATCTCAGAGCCTACACCTCAGTCCTCCAGAGTGGAAATCGGAAATGTTCAACAAGGACAAACTCTAGAACCCACACTTCAGTCCTCCAAGGTGAAAATCAAATCAACACAAGAGAAACACATTTTCAAACCCATAACGGATATTAAAATGAAGAAGAGGAAGTTTATTGAAGAGACTTCCACCCCTGTCAGAAAATCTGAGGAAGTATCACTTCCTGTACAAAGAACCACTAGGAGTATGGCCAAACATATAACAGTTCCACATATGCAATCTCTTCCAGAAGAGCCTATTGATATTCAAACTTCTCCAGAGAAAGAAAGTGGCTATGGAGATACGATTAGTGAGACTGAGGGGTTGGTGACAGAAACCTTGAGAGGTCTAAGAAAGGAGAAGTAATCCCGAGAGGAGGTGAGTAAACAAACAACCACATCTGATCCTCACAATTCTCCAAGAAAACAACAATTAATAGTGAATATATGGAAGTTGACAAAATAGAATGAGAAGATGAAACAAGAAGTTACAGAGTATGAAGTGTTGGATAGGCACATTAAGGAAGAGAATGCACAATTTAAAAAATATAACCTAAGGTTACAGGATGTTTTTGGCCCTTGACCAAGTTTTGGGAATTTCTTAGTCATAATGACCTATTTTGGAACTTTGACAGCCTATTGAAGAAGGAGCGCAAGACAAAGTGGATATCACAGGATCTCGACCCCATTTTGGGCCCCTTTTTGTGTTTTTGGGAATATGTAATGGGAATGGGATGTTGGCCCATGGGTTTACCCATGTTTAGGCCTATTTTGTATGTATATATAAGTGTCTAGGCCATATAAAGAAGTAGTAAAATTGGTATCTATGTGATGTAGGCTAAGGTCTAAGGGTTGAATCTATGTGATCAAGGCTTTGTGCATTTAGTGTAAGACTTGTAGAAATGAGTGCAAGTCCCTGGGAGAGACTGTAGAAGGATTTGTGTTGTAATGCAAGGAAGAAGGATCTAGAGAGATGCACAGATCTTATGTCCTATGCAAAGTAAGGGTTTTAAGGCTCTGTTCTTGTAACCGATTGACCGAAGACAATAAAGAAGAAGATTTGGTGGATGTAACCCTAGGGTGGGGGTGAACCATGTAAACATTGTGTGATGTTCTTTGTGATTTGTCTTGATGTGTTTACATGTACATACTAAGTGTTCTGATATGTTTATATGTATCTATTCATGCTTGGTGCTTATTATATGTGAGAATGTTAGATCTAATATAGATATCCATGCTTAGTGCTTGATATGTTCAGTCTGATCCACTTGTATATGGTAAAGTTCTTGAATATTGTAGATTAGTGTGAATACTACGAAGCTTTGTTGTATCAACAAAGTGAATAGTGATTACATATTAAGGAACTGATGGTGCAAAGTTATTTATTAAGTAGTACAATCATAGATCTATGTCTTAGCTAAGGTTGTAGACACTTGAGTCCTGCAACCACCACTGATTCTACCTTGGGTGAGACTTCATCTGCTTCTCAGGAGTTGCTGAAAGGGCTGCTATTTATGGATTTGTTGGTGCATTGTTGTAGTGTTGAACCCTGGGTTTGCCCCTGTGCCAACAGATGCACAAGAAGAGGTCTCTGCTAAACTCAACAAAGTTTTACGTTTGATCCAATACACCAGGGTAATTAAGAAGGAACTTATGAGTGAATCTTCTGGTTTCAACATCCTACAACCAAATAAGTGATGGGGAATGGTTCAGTTTTGCAAAATTTTTAGTATCAGTTTTGATATTATTACATGAGGACATGCAATGACTTTAGCATGGGGGAAATGTTGAGTCTCCATTTTGAAACTTCTATTATCCTATATTATCCTCTATCTGACTCTATTTTACCTATTGTTGGGGCTTAGAAATGTCCTATTCTCATCCACCTTTCCCTTCATCATTCTTCACATTTCATTGCCCCATTAACCTTTCCTGATATCATTTCCATAAATATACTTGGGTTTCACCTTATTGTTCTCCACTTTATTCATTTTAGTATTTAAAAGGAATTTGTGATTAAATGTTAGAAAATCAACAGGTTTTCATATATATCTCAAATATGTGTGAGCTTTGTAATATGTAGGAATATGTGAAGGATTAATTCAAAAGACTTCTTGAATACTTCCTCCACCATTTCAATATTTGAGAAGATAATTCAAGACCATTCCAAAGGATAATATCATGGAGATTTGGTTGGAATATCTTATCTAAGATATATGAGAGATATGTGTGAGGATTCAAAGGGATTATATTTTGTAATAATGGGAAATAGGTTGAGAGAATACTGGAACTGTAATAATGAGATGGTTATATTATCTTCAAGGCTCTCATGTATAAAATAGAGTGTTCTCTCTTCATGAAGGGAGAATTAGATTATTCAATTAGGATGTAATTAGAATTAGAGCAGTCATTAGGATTCAAAAGAGAAAAGGATTCTTAGCTTTGATTCATATTCTTTCATTTTTATGCTTTCATGATTGTCATTTGATTATTGTTATGTAATTCAAGATAGCTTTATTGTGTGAGGTCACATATGTTATTTGTTTCTAACTCTTCACATGTTGTATTGCTTTTCCTTTATGCAATTTCTTTCTTTCCTAGATTAATGTTTCCTGCTTTCCTAGATTAGTTTCCTTTTAGCAATTTAGATTAGATTACTTCTACTTCAGTCTTGCATATAGTGTGTGTGTGCTTCGTAAGCCTATGAACCTTGGATCGACAAATTAAATGGTTGGGAAAATACTACAACGGAATTAAACGAAAATATTTCTGCCTAACATTTTGGCGCCATTGTCAAGGAAGCAGGATGGATTGAGGTACTAGTTTCTTTTTCATTTCAATTCATGCAAGTGTGATTAGACATGATCCTAACTCCGAGGTGACATACGAGTAAGGACATGTAGGGTAGTGTAAATTTCAATTCATGCAAGTGTGGTAGTTTAAATTTCTTTTTCATGCAAGTGTGATTAAACATGCTCCTAACTCTGAGGTGACATATGGGTAAGGACATGTAGGGTAGTGTAAATTTCAATTCCTGCAAGTTAGTGTAAATTTCAATTCTGCAAGATTAGTTTAAATTTTTGCAAGTTGGATCTACATGTGTTGGTTCTAGGGGTATTAGCAACTACTTGAATGGAGACTGCTCATGTTCTCCCTGACCAACTATCAGGAACGTTTTAACTTCTGCAACTATGAAGAGTAATTTTTTTTATGTTTTAGCAAGAGTGTTTTTTTTTTTAAGTTTTTCACTTTGATTTGGGTTCTGTAAGAATCATTTTTTTTTTAACATGATTTAACAATGAATGTTAGTTTGGAACTACTCACTCATATCCTAGCAGATGTCGATATTTCCTCTTCCTTGGAAGAGGAGATCTTGACAAGGATCAAAGATTCAAATACTCCTTCAGAAACAATTGAAGATTCAACATCTGAAGAATCTTGCATATCCGATGATGAACAATCATTCGAGAAAAAGATCGAGGAAGATGAAGAGGAGTTACAGCATGATCTGAGTGCGGAAAATCATGCCTAGGAAAGCCTTATTGAACAATGGTTCCAGGTAACTACTAAATTAGATCAGTCTTTTTGTTTTTACTTACTTAGTTTGTCGTTACAGTGACTAGATTCATTCACTCTCATATATTTTCACTTTTCATTCAGGAAATTGCCACTGAACATATTGTTGTTACTGCTATGTGAGTGGCTACACTGGAAGTTTAATTACACATAACTAATTTTTAATTCTAATTAGCATAAAGTAGGTAGATTTTTTAGTTTTTTTTTTTAAGAATAAGTATGCTCTCCTCCACGCTTCGAGTGATCGCGAGGATCAGAAAATAGGGATGATTTGGGTTTCAAGAATGAATGTTCTAACATGATTAACAGTAAATCACAATAAAACCAATTTTACATGTTGTTACAACATGCTGAAACAGTGAAATTTTTACATGCTGTAACAATGAATTTTTTTTTTTTTTTACATGCTGAAATAATGACTCTGAGCTGAAATAGATGGCTAAAACTATGTGTCCCACTTAATGAATTGCATTCTCTCGCCTTCATAAACCTGCAAATCACACCTTGAACTCAGACCTGCAAATATAACACAACCAAACATTAGAACTGTTCTATGAATCCATGCGAATAATCTTTTGCACTCTTATAAACTGAAACTATAAATCCCATGCTGAAACAGTGAAATTTTGACATGTTGTGACAACATGATGAAATAGTGAATTTTTTTTTTACATGCTGTTACAATGATTGAACAGTTTCATGCCTGTTCTCTTCTCATTTTTAACTTCCAGTCTGGTCCATTTCTAGTTTTTATGCCATATCTCGCCTTCATCTGAAAAATGCACCTACTCACACCAAATTTACCAATGTAGTCGCCCCAACTGCCAAGACTAGCATTTGCCTTTTTAATTTGGAGTAAAACCTGCAAATTGAACCTACAAAACCAATAATAAAATATGAAACCATAGGTTCATCTTGATTGCCAAGATTTGTCTCCATTCTTCTACCTTGATAAAAATGTGCGATTAGAACCTGGAAATGAGATTAAAATCTGTTTTCTTTACTTTGTAAATCTTCCCTTATCATTTCCAAAATCTTGGCGATAATTTTTTAAAAATCTCAACAACAAAACAAATCTCGATAACCATTTTTGTTGTCGTGGAACTCTAATCTGAGATGCCTGCAATATGGATTGATCATGGGAAGAAGATTCAATTGGTTTTAATTCAATAAAATATCACATATTGAATCATTGTATTTAATGAAATATGGTGACCTGGCTCTATGTGCGACTTCATTTGCCAATAACTTCTTGGCCTATCAAAGTCAAATGGATCTTGGATCTAATTTTATCTAAAAAATATGTGACTCCCTTCCTTTCCAAGATCTAGTCCAAGGTTTAATTGAATTCCAGATATCCATGCACTCAATCTGGGATTCATAGTCATAATTTTTTTATTTTTTTTTAGCGATTGGTGGATGAAAAAATTAAATCTCTCAATCAACTTTAATGCACCATCGCCACATTTATTTTTGAATAATTTCTATGAATATCAGAGAGGATTTTGAGTTGCATTTCCTTTGGAAGTCTTTGAGTATTGGATCCATCCCAGTAGAAGCATAGATCAGGGCTATGGCTCCGACAACTGAGGACAATGAGTTTTTGATGGGAAATCTTTTTGTTGTTCCAACTGTGGCTCATCCTACAACTAAAGAAGCTTCAGAGGTGGTAGCTAACATTAAATATCATGTCCAATACTCTCCTCATTTTATGCCTTTAAATTTTGACCCAGAAAAATAATTTTATGCCATCGCAGAGAGTGTTCAATACTTCCTAATTCAACAGTGTAATGAAACCTATGCATATTTTCATAGAGAGGACCCAAAGAAAACATATTATTTTCTGTTAATGCTCTCAAATCTCTATTGAGTGTTGGTGGGCACCGAATTCCTTCACCGCAAGGCCCAATCTGCCGTGACAAAATTTTCTTTTTACGATCTTACAAAAGAAGTATTGGCTATAGTGGGTTGTTTCAGTTCCTGTGCCAGACGTATGTTGCATCTGCATGAGCTAATGAAGTTGCCATGGTTAATTGAATTGATTGTGTTTCATATCAACACAAGAGATTCGAAGCATCGACATATTGGTGAAATTTTTCCTGAATGCTCATGCGACTTTACTGGTAGTGATCTTGTTATTAAATGCTCATTACATGATTCTGTGAAATTGGATTTTAACTTGACATGCCCTATTTTTTTCTGGATACAGTGTTTGATCCTATTGCATTGGGATGTGGACATGTTTTCTGCAACATTTGTGCCTGCACAAGGGCATCAATACCAACAATTGAAGGGATGAAAGCGGCCAATCAACATGCCAGACAATGCTCCTAAAGAAATCTCCAACGATTGAAATAAAAATGAGGATCTGAGTCCGCCTGGTATATATGCTATATTTTGAAATGGATGTAGTCACAATGGTGGTCTGTGTTTCACTACTAGGTCACAACAACCTTATTGTTCCAGATTCTTCTCGAAATTGGCTTCCTACCTCCCTCTCATACGTTCAATTCCAAGTGCGTCATTGACCATTGCATGTGAAACTTCCCTTATCGTGTTGTTTTTGGGGTACGAGCAACTAGGTCATTCAATCTTTTAGTCTCTTTCATATCTTTAGATGGACTCCAGATTGTGGCAAAAAGTTCTGAACTAAATAAGGAGATTGTAGATGGACAAAATTGTAATAGAAAATGGGGTACATAAAACCAATCTATTGGTCTCAGAGAAAATCTGAATGCCACTCTAGAGAATAGAGTCACAAACAAATATTATGTCGGATGTAGCCAGAATAATGTTTTCTTGTTCATGAATGCATGCCAACATCACATTAAGAATGCAAATGTTTAGCAGGTCCAAGCAGACAGTAACACATTTCCACCAAATAGCCTCGCCCTTCTCCAAACTGATGCCTTAAGAAGAAATCTGGACACTGGTTGGGAGGTTTCACATGGACAGAATTGTAAAAGAAAATGATGTGCAAAGTCTAGGCTGGTTCCAACAGACAACCAAGCTATTGTTCCTGGAGAAAATCTGAATTATACTTTGGAGAGTAGAGAAACAAAGATTCATATAGGGAACAAAATTATATGATGCAACTTGGTTCAAGTAAGCATTCAAACCTAAAAACCAACCACTATGACAGATGCATTGGGAAAAAGAGATTCTATGTTGCAGAGAACTCTGAGAAGTGGAAAATTAATGGAATCCAATAATATAGTTAATAACAAGCCTATGTATATTCCTGTTAGAAAGTGTCGCAACTATGTGAAAAAAACAAAGTAGGAAATAGTACAAAGGAAGACAGAAGCATAGTCACATTGCATGCAAACCCATACACGTGCTGCAGAAAATTGCACAGCATAGGGAAATGTCTTAAAACAATGGTATACGAACATTTGCATGCAGTGAAACTGTAAAATTCAGTCATGTTAAGATTTTTCTAGAACAAAAACTGATCAGGATATTTTATTCCAAGTGATTCAGGAATCACATTCAATGTCATCACAAGAGATGCCATATTGAGTGGTTGTTATGATTAGGTTCATGTGAATCTTAATGGGGACATGGTAGCGACTACGGGCGATACAGAGGCAACAATTGTTGCATGTAAGGCTGTTGATGAGGCTGTAAAGATTGTTCTTGATGTAAAAAAACAAGTTGGTGGCATGTACCTTGGTGGAAACTATCACGATTAATGAATACTGGGCCATATGCCAAGGCTGGCTTGTATGGAAATGTGATATGCACATACCAATGGCAATTTTGCATAATGGGAAACACTTACCTTGGGAACTCTAATATATCTAGTCTATTTTTATTTGTCTTTGACTCTTTCTCATATTCATTTTTACATCGCTCAAGGAAGTGGAGACATTTTTCCTTCCCCATTCACCTTGTGCCTATATGTATCGACAGATCTAGAGAAAAAATTTAATACTTGGCGCTCATAATTTTTTTCTCGTTGAGAAGGAGAGACACAGAGACGAGATGTGTTGGCCAACAGATCAAGTATTTATACCTCCATGGGAAGAAGGTGGTTCCTATATCACATGTACATTTCATCTCCAGTGGTTTGTAGATAGCACAAATGGACCAGGTTGGTGAGATGAGAAGATAATTTTTTTTTCATAACATCTATCTATTCTTGGAATTCATGATTAACGTGTTTTTGCAGGCATTGTCTTTCAGGATCTAGTGTTGTTTTTTCTTACTAGTTTCCACACAGACTTGTATGCCTTTAAGTAAGCATGGATGTCAAACCTAATATATATATATATATATATATATATATATATATATATATATATATATAAACAAAGAAAAAAATCATAGGTGTTTTTGTTTCATTTTGGTATAAAACAAGATCACTGACAACAAACAAACATAAAAATTGGAAAAATATATAAAAATTGTAAATCAAAGTTTTAAAACATTCTTGACAACAATAATAAATACATGTTTTCATCTTTAACATTCATTTGTTTTTCTTGAGTCACTTCACAAAGAAGTCAATAAAGAATCCAAGCACGTAGGCAACAGGTACAAACACGCATTTTATTTTTCCTTTGCTGCACTCATATTTCTTCCTGCATATTATGTTTTATTTTTCAAACTTCTCACACATCTTCTTGCAGGATTAGTATTCACATTTTTTTCATGTTTGAAGGCGATTGCTTCTACTGCTGCGGTGATTTTTCAAGAATCACACAACTTTTGATAAACATGCTTTGATAGACCGCTTGAAGGCATTGTTACTCATCATAAACATCATAAACGCTTGCTATCACAAATACAATTTTTACACATCCTGATCTTTGTTGTTACATGACACACATTCCCAAAAAAAACATTTTGCATTATGACTTCTTGCCTCACATTACTCATTCAAAGCATATTGGTCATCCATGTCTTGAATCCCATTTTCCATTGCCTTATGTTTCATGACTTCATGCATGCCTACCTTTCTAAGTTGCATACATTCCTTTATTCTTTTTAAGTTCATTTTTGGCTTCTTTTTCCCTTCCTGTTTGCCTTATGAATAAAACCATTCAGTTCCCTTTCCATGATTACATTGCCTTGTTTTCCTTGTCCTGCTGATCCACACTACTTGACCATGAGTTATTTCCATTTATAGTCCTACCAAATCTTTTAGTACAAACTCGCATTGACTGATGTGGGATTCCTTAAGGCCCACCTTTCAACAATTCTTGCCCCATTGACCTCAACACCTTATCTAGGATATAGACTAGAGTCCATTTTGAGTACCTGGAGGCTTGCATGCCTTAATGGCAAGTTCTCTCGTTGACAATCATGGGAATACATCAATGTCCCTTGATCGTCAGATCTTGCAAGTGGCTTGACATCAGATCATTCATTTGCACTTCGCCAGATGTACTCGGGTACCTTGGCACTCATTGACATCAATGGTGAGTTTCCTCGCATTGGTTAATGACATTCATCATTGGTCAGTAATCCAATGACTTATTTTCATGCTCGACATCGACACATTCATTCACATGATTAGAATTGTACCATCAGGTTTCACAGTGGGTGAAGACTATACACTTTTCATGACTCTATCAGTAGTTAGAGCAGCATGACTACCACTCTCTGAGAGTACTACAATTCCACTTTCATACTTTCTCTTTTCCATGGTGCATTCAGTAGTAGTTCAGATCCCTCCACTTCACATTCTATGATCCAGCAGACAATAGTCACAGCTACAACAACAGTCACTTTCCATATGATCTTACAGCAGTGACATCTTCCATGATCTAGTAGCCACATCAGCCATATTCCTATTGCATAGTTCATTAACATTTTGGGTAAGTTGAGGTATGTTATTTTCTACACTTTAATCATGTAATTCCTCAAACTGCTAGCAATGAATAATTTGGAAAACTCCCTCATTCAATTCCCTTTCCTCTTTCACTTTTACGACTTATACTATGTTTCATGAGGACATGCAACACATTTAGTTGGGGGGTAGGGGACTTTATTCACTATCATCACTCCATTTTTCCATGACCATCTTTCCATTTTTTTCATCTCATTTACCAGTTATGAACATTTCTTTTCCAACGTTTATTTTCCAATGATACTCTGTTGCACTTTACTTCATGAGCACTGATATACATATTGGCATGATTCACACATATACAAAAACCAAAAAAAGGGGATTTCTTATACTCAGTGACGTTTTCCTTATGCACATTGATAGCATACATTTTCTAGTAAAAATATGGGCAAATTATTCTCATAACAGCAAGAGAACAAATAACGAAATGAATGTTGTTAACACAAGAACCAACATTCTTTATATTCATGGTTGTCACATAAGAACCAACCATAAGAAAATATCAGTTGTTACTGGAAACTAAAAATATGGGTAAATTATTATCATAACAGCAAGAGAACAAGTAACAAAAAGAATGTTGTTAACACAAGAACCAACATTCTTTATATTCATGGTTGTCACACAAGAACCAACCATAAGAAAATGTCAGTTGTTACTCATGTAAATCCCATCCTGGGAAACATTTATTATCATCACTCAAAGACAACATTCAGATGCCAAAATTTCTTGAGAATATCCATGCATGGTTGCATGAGGACATGGAACAAGTTAAGTTGGGGGGTATGTTGGGGCTCAGAAATGTCCTATTCTCATCCACCTTTCCCTTCATCATTCTTCACATTTCATCGCTCCATTAACCTTTCATGATATCATTTCCATAAATATACTTGGGTTTCACCTTATTGTTCTCCACTTTATTCATTTTAGTATTTAAAATGAATTTGTGATTAAATGTTAGAAAATCAACATGTTTTCATATATATCTCAAATATGTGTGAGCTTTGTAATGTGTAGGAATATGTGAAGGATTAATTCAAAGGACTTCTCAAATACTTCCTCCACCATTTAAATATTTGAGAAGATAATTCAAGACCATTCCAAAGGAGAAGATCATGGAGATTTGGTTGGAATATCTTATCTAAGATATATGAGAGATACGTGTGAGGATTTAATGGGATTATATTTTGTAATAATGGGAAATAGGTTGAGAGAATAGTGGATCTGTAATAATGAGATGGTTATCTTATCTTCAAGGCTCTCATGTATAAAATAGAGTGCTCTCTCTTCATGAAGGGAGAATTAGATTATTCAATTAGGATGTAATAGAATTAGAGCAGTCATTAGGATTCAAAAGAGAAAAGGATTCTTAGCTTTGATTCATATTCTTTCATTGTTATGCTTTCATGATTTTCATTTGATTATTTTTATGTAATTCAAGATAGCTTTATTGTGTGAGCTCACATATGTTATTTTTTGTTAACTCTTCACATGTTGCATTGATTTTTCTTTATGCAATTTCCTACTTTCCTAGATTATTGTTTCCTGCTTTCCTAGATTAGTTTCATTTCAACAATTTAGATTAGATTACTTCTACTTCAATCCTACATATATAGTGTGTGTTCTTCGTAAGCCTACGAACCTTAGATTGACAAACTAAATGGTTGGGGAAATACTACAATGGAATTAAGCGGCAATATTTCCACCTAACACCTATGATATGTGTATATGATTGACCATTTCCTCCACAAACCTACTTTGTGACCTTGTCCATGTGCATAAATAGGTAATTTATGTTAAAGCATGATTTGTTTGATTTTCTTGATTAAATTGGATTAAATGGTTGATTATTTATGCTCCTAATTACTTTAACTCTTAATTAAGTATCCCCATCCGGTACTACCACTGATCTAGTACTGCAACAATCGCTTGATCTGGTACTCTGTTGGATCTGGTACTCCACTGATCCACTACTCCATTGGATCCAGTAACCTGCCTGATCTAGTACCGATATTCCTCCTAATCCAGTACTCTGCAGTGATCTGGTACTACCAGTTCATCGCCTATTCTAGTACCAACACAACGCTTCTTTCGGTACCATCACAAAACTGCTTCTGGTACCACCAGCTCAGCACCTCATCCGGTACCATCCTCATGCCTATTCTGGTACTACCTTTTCACTGGTCTAGTACCCATATTCATGACTGTGCTAGTTCGGTACTAAACCCCTGTCTACAGGATTTACATGTTGAACGAGTATGTTGGTGGTTATTCCAAGAAGTTAGTTGGCTAGACGTATCTTGAGGTATTTTTGGAGATCACGATAGACTACATCACTCATGCACTTCATGTCATGAGGATGAAGTCCATCCCTAGAGATACGATATGAATTACCAATTGTAATATTTTGAAACCATTTGATAAGTATCCTTAGACCTTGGTTATAATGGCTCACCTTCTTTAAAAGGGATGTTGTGTAGATGATAGGAAGAAGTAGTAAGTAAAGGATAATATACATTGCTATGTTGAATGAAATGTTGAACTGTTTATTCAATCGATCAATTGAAGGAATACAAATGATATTTTGTGAAATTCATGAGCATGAGTAAAGCATTTTAGTCTACAATTTCTTTAGAGGTACCTTGTTGGTTCGACAAGGGCCCACCACCCCAACCAAGGTAAACCTCCCTGTACATGTCTTTGTTTTTTGTAAATCAATTGTGTGAGTGTGAACACTTAATAGTTGTGTGTTGTAAATGATTTTAAATGCATTTTAAGTAGAGTACAAATTTATTGGATTTTGAATCGGTGTGAGTAAATGGTTATACATTGAACATAGTAGATAATTCCATTTCCATTTTTGTAGATTGATATTTAATTGATAAGTGTTTGATAGATGTGTGGGATTGTTAAGTAAGCAAATGTTATTGTTTTGAATTTATGATTGTGTTATTCTTATTAGGTACAAGAACCATAAGACTTCATCTCTCACTTTCATTCTCCATGTAATGAAGTATCTCAATCATATTGACTATTTCCTGTATTAAAGAAGGTTTGATTGGAATTAATAGAGCTATGATTGATTTCTTTATAAGAGTGAATAAAGTGGATTGTTGATTACTGTTTCAATTTCTACAAGAAGCAAGATCTAAGTTCATCTATTCATTTCATGAGCTTGTAATGAACAAACTTGTCATCTAAGCAATAACCTTTCCCATTGAGTGTTTTTTTGAGAGTTTTGTTATAAGATTTATCTTTTGAGTTTGAAGTTGTGTGAAGTGTTCAAATATTCTAGAAATAGAGTGCTATGTTATTAATTATTTCTTGATTGAGCTAGACACAACAGACATAGATAAGTTATCTGTTTTTGGCACATATAGTGTAACAACTCTTTTGATTATGAATCCATGATTGACATATAAATGAATGCAATATACTAATCATATATATACACCAACATAAACCATTAAAGATCTAATATTGGTGGAGTGGGAAACTGTTAATGGAATCTTTACATGGAATAACCACTGCAAAGGAGTGCATCAAATTTCCTCCCATCTAGACCATTTCCTTATCTATGAATCCCTTCTTCATAAAAAATTATGTATTGAATATTCTATCCTTCCCTCCCATGGCTCTGATCACTGGCCCATTCGCCTCCACATTGATATCCAAGCTAGTCCAAAAAACATCCCTTTCCATTTTGAATCCTTCTAGCTAAATCACCCCTCTTTCCTCTCTAATTTCCCTAATTGGTGGATAGTTTTTGAAATCACCCAAGGCTCCCCTATGTTCATATTCCATCAACTCTTAAATAAACTTAAGAAACATTTGAAAAAATGGAATAAAAGAGAATTTGGAGATATTTTTAAGGTACAAAATCAACTTCAAGAAATAATAAAATAGATTCAGGAAGTCGTTATTACCAATGGGAAGTCCCAAGATCTCATCGATGGAGAATCCTCCCTCACTGCTCAAATATATATCATATAAAATCAAGAGGAAACCCTCTGGTGTAAAAAAACCAGAGTCCAATGGCTAAAGGAAGGGGAAAGGAACTCCAAATTTTTCCACAACTTAATGCTCCAATGACGACACTAGAACATAATCACTTCTCCAATATATGATCAGGGGAATAAACTTTGCAACCACTAAGAAATACAATCATAACTAATTCAATATTTACATATCCTTAATGAAGGAACCTCAACAAAAGAGACAAGAGGTAATAAGGAAAATTACCCAAAATCTTCCAAAACTCCTCACAATAGATCACAATGAAGCTTTACTGAGAAAAACCACCATGGAGGAGGTCGAGCAAGCCATCATGTAAGTTCCCAAGGAAAATTCCCATGCCCAAATGGATTCAGTACTTATTTTTTACACACTTGTTGGCCTATGATCAAGAAGGATGTCCTGGAAGTCATGGAAGACTCTCGTAGATTTAAAAGTTCTCTTGGAATTTAATGCCACTTTTCTCACTCTTATCCCCAAAGAGGACAAAGTAGAAAACCCAAGAAAATTATGATCTAGATTCCTTTGCAATTCCATCGGTAAGCTCATCTCAAAAATCATTTCCAACATACGTAAACCCCTTGTTGTGTTGGTTTTGTCACATGAGTGAGAAAAAACACAACACTTACTTGCCTAGTTAAGTCATCTAAACAAGATAGAGGTTTGTGAGTTGATTAGATAACCAAATACACATGAAACAAGAAAATATAAATAAAATAAAAAATAAATAGATGTTAGAGAATCTTCCAAGAACTAGAACCATGAAAAACAAAAAACGACAATCATATAGCTACAAATGGATCAATATATTGATAGGATAACAACGTAGAGAAAGTTAGGGACTTATGAATCCCATATTCCTCCTTGGGAGGGCTCTTGAGTTTCCTAATAGAGAGCTCTTCTCTTCATGCAATGGAAAGTAACAATAGTGAATAAATACAATGCCAATCGTCTCAAGAGGTGAGTGAACGACCCTTGCTATAGTGCTTGAATGATTCAAAGAGAAAAGAGGATTCTCTAAGAAGAATTCTTACAGCATAACAATACCTTGAAGTTCTTCTTTTTATAGCACACCCATGACACATATTTATAGTTTTTATTCATGGCAAGATACAACTAGTTCATAGTGTGAACAAGGGGCCTTTTAGGGCACTTCCTATCCATTGAGCAACCTCCAAGCTAGATTTCACTCAGATCTGACTATCAAATCATGTTGGGGGTCGGACTAGAAGTGATTGAGAGGCCGAAAATATTCATAAATTATTTTTTCATGAGAAGTTCACGGCTTTTCTCATAGACAGTCATGCATCTTGCGCATTCTATGCACAATACGCGATGAGGGTTGTGTTGGCCCGCGCATTCTGCGCATAGTGCATGCGCTTCCTTTGGTGAATTTGCACACTTTGATTTTTGAACCTAGTATATAGTTTTATGCCTTTTTGATGGATTTTGGTGTTGTAGGTGTACTAATTGTTGTTTGAATTGATGTCTTTCTTCAACCATTGTGTGCAATGCTACGGACAATTTTTTAGTGATAATAGATGCCCCCTGATGTGTGAGGTTAGGAGCATACGTATAGATGAAATACATCAATGTTTATTTTGCTGATGGTGCCATTGTGTGGAAGAGAGAAGAGAGTAACTACAAGAGCAATGAGCCAAAGGGAGAGGGAAGACTTTGGGAACCAAACCTTTCTATAGGAAGAAAAAATAAAACTCTATATACAAATGAGGCGACCATGCTCCATGCTTGTGTCATGAAACCAAAATGTGGGACTATAACTAAAGATGTATGATGATATAGATAAATACAACACCATCGTGGGTGGTTGATAATGAAAGATGACAACTTTAAATGGTGAACGGGCTCTAAAGCGAGTAAAGGATGATGGTAAGAAGTGTCTATGACTTGTAGGCATTGATGTCCTATCAAATTTAGACGTCTTTGGCTGATATGGAAAGATACAATAGTTGCATAGTAAGACCCACCTTAACATGAGTGTAACACACTCAACCCCTGAGTGGATTTCCTAGGGATGGGGCATCCAAAACTCCATTCTCCTTAAATGGTCAAATCCTTCATTTGGTGTCTCTATCACATTCTTCTCATCCGAAGCTTTCCAACCACAATATCCATGCTCAAAATCAAGCTTATAACTGACGGATATACCTTTCCTAAGTTCTTCGGGAATTAATTGGTTGAGGGCCATATGACGCCCATGTGGATCCAACCCACACATGTTATTTCTAAGTTCATTCCTCCATGGTGGAATACCATCCACTATCTGACCCCATGATTGGACTTAATCTCTTTCTCATATATCAATTTTGGAGGAATTCAATGGTTAACACCTCTTTGCTATCTACACACGAGACCAACCTAAGTTTTGAACCTTCGAAGTCCCGTAAGATTGTCTCTTGGCTCTGGCCTTTGGTCCTTTCAGTCTCTCTACCATATTACACTCCAAACTGTTCTAAAAATAGAAGGCTGACTTGTTATGCTATGCAAGCACCCTCTACTTCATAAAAATAAACTTTGCAGGACCTTGCTTCATGTGTTAAAATATGCAAGATAAAATTATGTGTTAAGTTCATGTATCTTCTTGTAAATGCTTATGTGTGAGGATATGTTATTTTAAATGGTTATATATGTACTTTCAATAAATATACAGAAACATAACTTGCAGCAAATAAACCATCAAACTCAGAACAATCACAACATGATAAAGGAGTTCACCCCCCTCCGGGCTACATCTCCTTGAGCCTCCATCAATGGACTTGGCTCTCTGGGATTAATTAGTCAAAATTTGTTTTACAATCTTCTTCTCAACTCCAATAGAAAAACATACTATACCATCGGGATCAGAACACATAAAAACCCCAAAAATGACTAATAGAACTCTGAAAACGGATCATGGCTCATCCGAGCATGACCTTTTCTACATGTGGCCATAATCTTCCTTGATCTTCTCTTAGGAAAAAACACCTGTAAAAGTCCTCAAAAGCCTCTGAAACCTGTCCCAATGTGTTCATAGCATAACAATTAGCCAAAAATGATTATTCAATCACAGAAAACAAGCATAGGCTCACCAAAACATGTCCTCAATCAATGAGAGCTTCAAGCTCCCTAGAGCTTGCTGAAACTTCAATGGCTAAAATCCTAGAAACAAAGTCTTCAAATGGCCTTGATAACATTTTCAATGGATTCAGGACATCCAAAAACCCCTAGCTGGGCTTTTACGGCACCTCAATCGGCCAAAAGATGAAGAAGTTAGGCCTCCTCCATTTTTCTCCTTCAAGCTTGTTGTCTCTACATCTACAAAACACAACCTTCTTGAATGAACCTAGCACACACGCAATATAAAGCATGAAAACCCAGCACCGAATGCAACTGTGCCAATGGTGAAAACTGTAGGACGGTTATGGGCACGCCAGCCCCTAACCGCCTAGCACCTGGGCACGTGAGATCCTTCATACGACCTCGGGCTAGCAACAAAAAGGGCTCTATTCCCAAACGAATAGAACAAAGATAAATGGCATGTCGTTGTAACCGTTTAAACCACATTTTAAAACGTGTCCAAACTCCATGGTCGGTCACATAAAATTGGGGTTGTAACCGTGTCATAAATCAAATCCACGCATATTCATATGTATAGTGGCTAAACATTTAATGTAATCGCAGGCTAAACATTTCAAACCCCGCGCAAGTGTAGAAAGTGGTTATATAAAACCTGTTGTAAATGTACACAAAAGTGTAGTCATATGGCAATGCAAACGTGACCGGGGGCTGGGGCTAAGCCCCAGCCCAGACCCTCGCGCCAACGGCCATATAAAATAAACTTAAATAAATTGCTTTACATATATCAAACAAGCAACAATGTGTGGCCTATTGGCACGACGGACTTTACCAAAGCTTTGAATGGTGTGGGAGGTCTGGGGGTCAAACCCCATAGACTCCAATACATTTTAACAAACAACCAATCAACCAATACCGGGGTGCCACGTGGCAGCCCATGACTGGGCCACGTGGCACCTTACCATTTGCCAAAACCATGCCATGTGTCGCATTGCGATTCGCCCAAGTCTGCCAACTCAGCTCCGCCACGTCACCTCTATCACATCAGCATACAGACCTGCCACATTAGTGTACAAACATGTCATGTCAGCGTATGATCATGCCACGTCAGCATCCGTACGGACTGCATAGTCAGCGTCCCTTTTTTTTGCATGTTTGACGATTCAGACCGATTGCAATATCTCTCGCTCCCGATGTTCGTTTGAGACGAAATGAGTTGCGTTGGATTCATGATGATGAGGGCTACGCTCTCGTATGTTTTGAAGTGATTTCGCGAACATTGATTTTTGGGCTAAAATTTGACCCCTGGTCCAGATTTTGATCACACCTTCCCACTGAAAGGCTTTTGGACCCACAAAATCTTATGATTATCTAACGGAGATTCAAGTTATATCAATTGATTCTACTTGAAAATTCTTTTCGACAATCACCTGAATACTTTGACATGCCCTGCACTGCAACTGGCTATGTCCCTCAACCACTGCTCTCTGGCTACTGTTGACCCACTGTTCTCTCTGTGCTTGGAATACTGCCAACCTTCCCACTGAGAATCAAGTCCCTCTTGTGAACTCTTTGACGTCAACAAAATCAGCTCTCCAATCACTGCAAAAACTTTCCTGTGACATCTTGTCACAAGCCAAGAAACCCATCAATCTTGAAAACAAATTATACAAGACTGAAAAATGATGCCAACAAAATCTTTTGTTCTTAAACAAACTGTCACATCTTGTACTTCATCAAAGCACATTGCGTTTTCTTGCATCATGGTGTACTCAAAATCAACTTTCAAGTCAATAAACACCATCGACTAAACACAAGTCGAAAAACACGATCGACACAACATAATCATCAGACAATCATAGACACCAGTTGAGACTCATTTGAAACATATCAACCTTTCAAAATGACAAGCCGATAAACATGATACACAATCATGTTACAATCATGAATCATTCATGATGAACCATCACCAGATTCACTGCTTATACATACACAAAAACAAATGCATGTGCATGACTCTTCAACTCTCCTTCCAGTACAAACATAAGTACATAAACCCAAAAACATGTGGGTACATAAGAGTTGAACATGAAAAAGATAAATGGCTGCAACAAGTG
>ML781814.1:656328-669548 GCA_009831015.1 Picea engelmannii
CCCCCCCCCCCTCTCAGTTATTTCATACCTGTAACACTTTGAAAACAATGTAGGCTTTCTGATCAACCATTGGGTAATTAAGTTCCATGAATTTGAAAGCAGAGCTCATAAAGGCAATGGGTACTTCATTGTTTTTCGCGTTCTTTTGAGTAAGGATTGCAGCATAGGAGTGATCAGAAGCAGAAGTGTAGACTGTGAAGTCTTGGGAAAAGTCGAGGCTCATGAGAGAAGGAGCGTCTATTATGGCCTTTTTTATTGCATTAAAATATTGATTTTCTAAGGGTCCCCAATGATATTATGCATCTTTCTTAGTTAGGTTCTGTAAAGATCTGACCATTTCGGAGAAACTAGGGACGAATCTCCTGACGAAGTTTATCTGGCCTAAGAAATACTGCATAGACTTTTTGGATGTAGGAGGGGGAAGTTTCAAGATGACTTGAGTCCTTTCAAGGTCAATAATCATCCCTTTGCTTGACACAATAAATCCTAAGAGTTTACCTTGTTCTACTGCAAAGATGGATTTTTTAGGATTTAAGGAAATGTCGTATTTACGACATCGTTGTAGAATGGCTCTTAAATGAGCTAGATGATTGATTTTGTTTTTAGAAAATACAGTAACATCATCTAAGTAAACTACGATGGACTGATTGATTAAGCCTCAGAAAGTGATGTCCATCGCTCTCTGGAAAGTGGCACCGGCATTAATCAATCCAAAGGGCATTTTTTGATAAGCGTAGGTGCCCCATGGAGTGCGGAAGGTAGTTTTAAGTTGGTCTAGAGGAGACATCAGGACTTGGTTGTACCCTGAGAAACCATCCAATAAATATAGCCTCTCAGAACCAAATACCTGTTGTAGGATCTGTTCCATGGGTGGGACAGATTAGTTGTCTTTATCAGACGCTCTATTAAGGTTTTGGAAATCGACGCAAAGTCGAATTTCCCCACTTTTAAGCTGAACAGGGACAAGGTTAGAAACCCATTGAGTGTGCCTAACTAGGAAAATTATCTTAGCATTCAAGAGTTTATTTAATTCTTTTTTGACTGTCGGTTCGAACTTAGGGTGCATTTTTCTTAATTTTTGTTGAAAGGGTAAGGTTTGGGGTTTCATAGGAATGACGTGTTGTATGATATTAGGGTCGAAATTTTTAAGGTCATCATACGTCCATGCAAAAACATCTTTAAATTCTTTAAACAATTTAATAAATGTGGCTTTTTCTTGTTCAGAACACCCTACCCCTAAATTAATGCACTGTGGATTGTCATTAGTTCCTATGCTTACTTTTTCATATGATAACGAGGAACTATTGGTTTTACAGTTGACCGATTTTTTGAATTTATCTTGAAGATCGTAAAATTTCTTTAATCTAACTACAGACTTAGGGATCGAATTTACCATGTTCGATGAAGATTCAGGAGTTCTTGGATCTAGTATTACCGTGAAATCGTGCAAATTGTCATCGTGAGTGCATTCGTCGATCACCGTGCCTTGAAAATTTTCTTCCATATGCAAGAAGCTAATAATCTACTGATCGTCGTCGAAGACTCTCCAATTCATGATGTTGTCAGTAAAGGATGGTCGGAACGACAATTCGACGGAGAATGCATCCGGGAACAAGCCCTCTGCAGGAAAGAGTTTGGAATCTACGTTAGCTAATAGACCAACTTCAGAATTATTCAATCTAGGAATAGAATTTATACTGAAAGCAGAAAACTTATTCATTAAATTCCATACCTCAGATTGGTAGCTTTTAAGATGCGGAGACAGATAGTGGATAGAATCTCTTACCTGTCTAACCACGATTTTGGAATCGCCAAAGACAGTCAAATTTTGAATGTTCATATCTAAATCTTTTTTGAGGCCCTGCAATAAAGCCTCATATTCTGCTGTGTTATTAGTACATTCAAATTCTAGCCTACATGCAATCAAGGTTTTGTTACCTTCTGGATCAATAATAATGAAACCTACACCAGCTCCTTCTTTGGACTTTGATCCGTCAAAATAAAGAGACCAAATTTGATTTTTATCCGATGCATGAGACCATTGTGTAGAAGTTGTTGGTTGTACATATGCTACAATCTCGGACTGTTGTTCTGGGTTGGTGATAGCTGAAGTCTCGGCGATAAAATTTCCAAAAAAGGTATCCATCCCTTGTATTTCGGGTGAATCAGCAAAAGGTGTAAATGGTTAGTTGGGATCATTCAAATCTGTGACTGTGAACTTAAGGTAACGTTCACGATTTACCTTGATCTTGTTGGGCTTGTCGTTCTCTGGAAGCCACAGGTGAGACCAATCAGTCGCAAAATAGCTGTGTAGTTGCTCCGACCAGTCCCTGCTTAGAAACAGACCATACACTTCTGGAATATCCACAACAATAATATCAATAACTTGATGAACTTTGGGGTTAGACGATAATCTTATAAGCACATTCCTTAATTCGCCTACAACTTTAACACTGGTTCGATCAAGTTGGATGATTTTTAAAGTGGATGGTTCAACTTCAGCATTAATCTTCTGACACACAGACCATGGCATCACATTGGATGATGCTCCTGAGTCTACCATACAATTGTGCATGTTTCTATTAAAGATTTCGAAATTTAGCAAAAATGGAAGTACATTTCGGCGAGTACTAAGGGTGGAAGCTTATGGCTTTTTACTCGTAGTCTCTAAAGCTAATTTATCCATATTATTTACATTATTTACATTATTTACAGGAAGTCTTCCTTTATCGTGAGGATTAGGATTATTCTTAGTGGAAGTCTTCTGAGGAACTTTGTTCTGAACAACCTTGTTTGAGTTACCATTTTTGTTATTCTCTGCGATGTTCTGTAACATTTTTTGTAGTAGAAATGGAAATTTCAATAACTCATAAACAAAAATGTTAGCCCTTAATGCTTTAAGGTCTTCAACTAAATCATAATCTAAGTTGGGGTTCACATGACTCTGTTTAGTCTCAGTTGTTTTAGATTGCTTTGGGGGCAAATTCGTAGTGTTTTCGGAAGAAGGTTTGTTTTCTGTCTTACTCCTAGTATTGTAGGGATGTACTGTCTCGAAGTTATCTTGAAAGATGCTATCCAAGAAGTGTCCAAAAATGTTTGGAGAAGCCTCTTCTTCTTGAACTGTCTCTTGTTCAACTACCTCCTCAGGAATCTCAGGAGGCATCAAGTTATCCTGGGCTTCTCGAATTGTTTGAAGGGTGTATTGCAACCTTTCTAGATTAAGGCCTTCAGTAGTTGGATTAGGTCGGTTGGTGGGAAAAGGCTTCCTAAATGGGGGTTTGTAAGGTCCTTTTCTTGAAGAATCTTCTGCTGCCGTCCTTTTCAAATCTATAACTTGATTTGACAGTTTTTGAACGACTTTAGTTAAGTTTTCTAAATCAGATCTTTCAGGTTGTGTTTTGTTTTGAGCAGGTCTAGGGAGAATTTCGATCTTCTTTTTGGAAGATGAACTAGTCTTTGTTTCATTGCTAGTAGTGTCTTTTAAACTAAGGATGTCTTTTTCAATCTGGCTGGCCTCTTCGAAGGCTTCTAACAACATGGATTTCTTATATCATTTAACCCAAATGGCTATGCTTTGATGCAAGTCTTTAGTATAGTATGCTATGATAAGATTCTCGACATGCATGGAATCCATAGGGATTTGGTTCTTAAGCATTAAGAATCTTTGATTAAAGTCTTTAATTTTCTCTTTTGGGTTCATTCTTAAGCTAGAAATCTCCATAACCAGGACTTCTGGGGACTTATCGTCTCTGAACTTTTCCAAAAAGCATGACTCGAACTTTTCCCAAGACACAATGGTATGGGGTTTCTGGGCAAAGTACCAAGTAGAGGCATTGCCCTCGAAAGTGTAGGGGAAAAACCTACATACTACGTCTTCATGCTTGACATTATAGAGTCTAATGGCTAACATAAACTTTTTAATGTGATCTTCAATGATCTGTTTAGAGTTAGGGTCAAACTTGGGAAGCCACTTCTCTAGATGTTTGGGTAAGGGATGCTGATCTCCAGGCATGGCTATTGCATCCTGGTCGAGCCAAGGTCTGGCAGGATTGTTCTAGTTGGCCATTGGTGTAGGCAGCGTGGAAGGCTGAGAAGGGGAACTGCCTTCGTCAGAAGAGTCTTCTCCAGAAGAAGAAGGAGGTGATGGAGGTGGTGAGGGAGGTATTCCAAATCCTCCTGCAACAGGAGTGAGGATTGGATCTGTAGGGTTCAAGGAAAGGTTAGTGCCTCCAAGTTGTTCTCTGATATTAGAGAAATCTAAAGGTTGGTCCAAAGGTTGATTTGGTTGCCTTAAACAGGTGAAGGCACTATGTGTTCTTATAAGAGATTGGCGGACAATCTCTTGTACGTCACCACCTATAGGATTTGGGGTTGCTGGTTCAACTATGATCCGTAGATCATCATTTGATGTGGTTGTTGTTTGAGGGGGAATTTTGTCATTCGAATGACTTCTTTTCACTATAGGTGAGAATTTAGGTGGTGGAGGAGTCTTACAACCGCCTCGTGCCATTAATAAATTTCAGGCCCTCCTTCTAGTGCCATTTGTTGACGGGCGAATATGAAAGCTCACCAACTGGAAGAGTGGATCCGGTCCGAGGTTGTCTAAATAACCCAAGACATTTGGGAGGATCCACCCTGATGGGTTTAGCGGCTCCGTTGGCCGATCTAAGTCTTAGGAAAATGAAACAAAACTCCACTAAGGAACTAATCTAAAGAAAACAAAAATTAAAGCAAACTAATAAACAAATCTGAACTAAATATATACAGTCTATTATCTATACTATATAGCAATGACTCTATAAAATTAAATGTTCAATTATCAACAGAGTTAGATCCAATTACAAATATACAATATTTACAGCTTACAGATTTAAATGAAAACCTGCAAAAATATTTGTAAACTATCCTAAGATAGCGAAACTATTGTTTTTTTATTTTTATAATTTTATGAGAAAGAAATTAAATAAAAATTGTCTAAGCTAAGCAACTAAAACAATAATTATAACTAAAAATCTAAACTATATATATATCTAAAACTACTTAAATAACACTAATAAATTAACTATGAAATAACAAATAGCAATCTGACCTGAAGTAACGCTTCAAGTTTGTCCTATATGCAATGGTTGACTTAGTTGTTCAGTGGGAGAAAACCCACACTAGATTCTCCACAAGCTTCTCGTAAACAGGAAGCAACAATGCTCTTCAAATATAAATGACAGGACAAACAAGACATAAAAAATTACAACAATCTTATAATTTACAAATCATCACATTTAGAGAAATCTGTGTGAAACGATTTGTACAAAATGATTCATTTAACGAAGAAGGTAAACCTTTAATTCATTAAATTGAAGAAAGGTAATTGTTGTACTTTAAAATAAGAGAAATCATATATGGACAACAGATAAACCAAATCACATCAACCTACAACGAATTACGATAGCTAAAGTAGTCGATAATTAATTGCAAACTGATATGAAGAAAACTTGAGATAAAAGTTTGATATATTGAAAGATAAAGTTGTTACAAGACATCCAATTTCATCCAAGCTTGTATTATCATAAATCCATCGTCTGCTTCCCCCAACTGTGATGATGATGATCAATTACAAAAAATAACAAGTATGTAAATACCACGGGGTAAAACATCCCTGTGGGAATTGTCAAAGCAGTTTACAAAAAATCTGGGAATAATCTCCCAAGTCCCTATTTTTTGCCTATGACTAACAACTGAAAACTATATCTAAACTACTACAACATGTCCAATTTGTCAATGAAATTCGTGGGTACCTATAATTAGACAAGAATACAGAAGTTTAGATAGTGTTTTATTGATAAAATTGACAAAAATCTAACTTTTAAGACTAGCTACAGAATCTTGTGATTCTGTAGCTGGTCTAATTTGAAAACATAATCATTTTTAATCAATCCAAATCTAATAGAAATATGTCGAACCTATTTAACCAAATCTTTAATTACTAATTCCAAACAAAGCGAATCATTCATACCACAACGAATCAAACTTGTATGCAAATTGAAACAAATGAAATCGTAATTGAATTAATCAAATGATAACAAGATATGTGACATTTGTCAAACAACTTTTATTACCAATTTGGAACATACAGAACCGATTGATAGTTGGGGGACCAACGCAATCATCTCTTGAACCAATTTTAAAACAGACTATAATCGATTTAGCCAAGTCTTTCATACGAATTCAATAGAGACAAAAATATGTCAATCCGAACTTAACAGAATCTTTTTAAGCATCAAATAGATTACGTTGTATTTGTCAAACCAATCTTTAATATTGATGCATTGCATACATGAAATACCATGCTAATCCAAGCATACAGAATCGTTTCAAAATCAAGCCAAAAGAAATGAATCGAGGCAGTTTGGGGCCGACACAATCGTTATACTTAATGAAAAATCATATCAATCAAAACACAGCTGTGTCCTATTTGAGCAAAGAAATTCTTTGTACATATCGAATGCAATCAAAGTGAAAATATTCATTCAAAACAACACAAAATTGTTTTTGGTAAATCGAAGTCAACAGGATTGTTTTTTGTCTACTAAAAGAAAATAGAACTAATCAAAAGCAAACCCGATCGAAAACAAATCAATCTTTTAAACTAATTCTAGAACAATAAAATCGCATTAACCAAATCATAGTTGCGTCCGAGTTTAGAAATCAAATATTCTGTATATGATTCATAACAAAATCGAAAGTAACAAAATCATTTTGAATCTATCAAAACAAACAGAGCTAATTGAAAGCAAATCCAAGCGGTTATATTAATTTAAACCAACTCATAGAACAAAATCAATATGGAAATACATACCTGGGCAGTAAGAAAACAAGTCAGTCATGATAATTTTGAATTTACAAAGGCCATTGCTGCTTCGACGTTTCTGAATACAATCGAACTGGTGGTTCTTTCTTTCTTCTCGTTGGCCTGTAGCCTATCGTTCTCCTTCGCCAGCACTATCACCCGTTCCTCTAACGATTTGATCTTTGATTGCAATAGGGGAATGCTGATGTAATAACGTTCTAGCCAAGCATTACATTGGGTACATGGTGGTTGATCAAGCTTTGGCATCACAAGCGAGGGTTTGTTCAAATTACTAGGGGTTTCCTTGTGCAGCTTGATTCCTAGGTAGTTTGGGTTGTTTTTGAGGCACGGAGGTAAGTTAGAAACATAGTCATAGGGTTCCATAGAGCATAGGCCATGAAAATAGGTGTATTCCTCAGTCAATAATCGTTCAATTTCGGAGTCCGATTCCTCGCTCAAGACGATGGGATTTTGGTCGACGTTCTTTTTAGGTTTGTTCCAGGAGAATCTTGATATCAATCGAGCATTTTTATTTCCCTTACTATTGACAGCAGTATCACCCTTGAATTTCTTCCTTCCAGGTCTTTTGATGGCCTTAATATTGTCCTTAGCACATGGATTGGCCATGGCGTCGGGTAGGTCCAAGTCAGGGCAATCTGAGGGTTTGACAGGGGGTAGAAGGATATGAAGTGGCACAGCCGGTCCAACCAATGTTTCAGTAACCACAACCTTGTGCACTTGGACAGACTCAGGAGTGGCAAAGTCGTTCCTAGATAGGAAGGCTTGCCAACAGTCCCCACTAAGGCTCAAATGGTGGATGATAATAAATTTGATCAAGACATGATGGAAAAGGCTGCTATCAACCTTCTCACACTTGAATCTTTTAGACATCTTGTATAGACTACACAAAAGATAATGTGGCATATTCAAAGTGTAGCCTATAAAGTTCATCAATAACCGAAGATGATACAGAAATACCAAGCCATATCAACCTTCGTAGGTCACAAACTTCTTAACAATTGTCAAAAGAGTGTGCCACCTGGGTTTGAGGGTAGTGATAGGCATACATCTATCACAGGAAACAATCTTCCTTGATGTGAATAATAGCGGCCACGACACCTCGTCTACTTTGGAATTTTTAAACCACCTTTGCCCTGTAGCTGCTAGTCCTATAGTTGATCTTAGGAATTCCTCATTGAGCTCGAGATGTATGTCTATGACCTTATCCCTGCATCCGTCGAAGGTGAGGGAGAATTTTTGGGCAACCGAAAGGTTGAAACCCTAAAAGCTTTGGATAAATACCAGCCAACCACCATTTTCCAAATCCTTTCGAGCATTGTCAAACAATAGGAGTGTTTGGCTACCATTTGACTCTATGCACACCACAGGTTCCATAGACTGGAGCACACGGTGTGCCGGGTGAACCATAGAGGGTTTGAACAGGGTATATTCTAGATCGAATAACTCACAGACTTCCCCGAAAAATCAACAGAGGTGACCCGGGATAGGGGGAAGGCATTAATGCTTGAATGTGCGAGGGTGGTGGAGCTAGATCATCCCATGCAAAATAGTCATTTCCCAATGTACAACCGATGACGTATATAGCGATTCAAATCACTATTGCATATGTTAAAAACAATTCCACTCGAATAACTAATGAAGTCTATTGTAAGTCGACCCAAAAATTCACATAAGCATAGCGTTTGCATAGTTTTAAAACCAAAACAATGATTTGAAATCAGCACCAAGGGTTCGATCATATCACATATGTGTTGTATGAAATGATTACACCAAGGGTTTAATTCATAATGTCAAAGTGTTTTCATGAAACCAATGTGCCAAGGAATTTGATGAAAGACTATAGAACATCAAACCACCAATATATTAAAAACTCAATGACAGTTACTATAATATCATCACAATATTATAAAAAAAATGAAGCCATATTAACAACAAAAAGATGCCAAATGAGTAAAGGATCTTGGAGTCTTTCCAACTGTATAACCATAATTAAATTGGAAACGCAATGAACATATAGACAAGAGTGATCATAACAATCCAGTGATGATTCTAATATGACTTTGAAATCAAAGTTTTCACGCTTGCAGTCGTGAAAACCAGAACAAAGGAAAGTGTGCAAATGCACGAAATAATAGTGTTATTTTATTCAAAGATTGCGACGAAAATCAAGGGTTATAAAACACTGGTGTAGGCAGCTTATAAGGATAGGATAAAAATGCTAATTGGTTTCCAATAGAACTTAAGTTGGTGGAGTGGTAGTGCATGCTCATCAGATTCATAAGAATCACTAGAGAAATGGAAGAACAAGATGTACAAAGTTTCTGCATGGAGGTGTGCTAGATTGACCACGGAAGTTCGGTGGATTGGCACAGAAGTAAGCAATCTGCCCACATTTGATGGTTTAAATCACTTAGAAACATTATTATCATAATTTGAAGAAATTTTACTAGTACAATAGAGACTGTTGGCACTGGATGAATATTTAAAATCAATTCCAGTGAGATGGTGGGGAACACATAAGAATAAGATTGTGGAGTGGAAGCAATGTCGCACTTTGATAATAGTGCACTTTTTAGAACAAACTGAAGGGTGCGAAGTTAGATACATAGGACAAAGTTGTCCGAAGATCCATGTGAAAAGTTGTGAGGAGGCCTGGAGAAGCATTCCTAAACAACAGTGGGTGCATAAATTCATTAACACTTTGGACACATCCCCTATCAACTGGTATCTTCAAGCGGAACTGCGCCTCACCACTTCAGATTGGCAAGGTATGACTCAAAATTTTGTAGATACATTTTTATTTGAAATTCAACACCCTGTAGTAGATCAAGCCTTACAAGCTGTGAGACAAAAAGTATTTGAGGAGGAACCTAACCTCCCTTTAGAGCAAGAAGAATATGAATGGATTGCACCTCTTCAAAAATTGCAAGGATGTTACAATATCAATGTTGATGAAGGCGATGATCCTAGGAATGTGAAAATCACAAAAACAAAATGATCGAGATACATAGAAGGACTAGGAGTCAAACTACCTTTTATTGGACATCCAATAAAATAAAGAAAGTTAACATTGGAACAGAGAAATCCCCTAAGCTTGCAAATGTTGGAGATTATTGGGATGATGCCACTATTGACAAGATCACTAAAATACTGCGTGAATATCAGGACCTGTTTCAAACCAATTTCACTGATATGAAGGCCATTAAAAGGCCCATGGGAGAGATGAAGATCCTCTTGAAACTAGATGCAAGGCCATTCAAGCAGTGACCCTACAAATTGAATCCCAAATATAAGAAGAAAGTCAATATTGAATTAGATAGAATGTTGGAAGAAAGAATCATAGAACCTGTTGAAGATTTAGAATGGATTAGCCCTATGGTGATTCAAGATAAGAAGACAAGAGGGATTAGAATCTATGTAGACTTGAGGAAACTAAATTATGCATGTTTACATGATCCATTCCCTACACCGTTTACTGACAAAGTGTTATATAATGTGGGAGGACAAGAAGTTTACTCCTTCATAGATGGATTTTCGGGTTATCACCAGATCATGATTTCCAAGGAAGATTGCCATAAGACCACATTTGCAATAGAATGGGGATCCTACCAGTACACAGTGATGACTTTTGGATTGAAGAATGAACCAACCATCTTTTCAAGGGTGGTGGTCGAAGCATTCAAGGAATTTCTACATAAATTTATGGAAGCATATTTTAATGATTGGACTGTTTTTAGCTTATTGAAAAATCATATTGAATGTTTAAGACTAATGTTGGATAAGTGCAGGAAATGTCATATTTCCATGAACCTGAAGAAGTGCATCTTATTTTCACCCTTTGGAGTGTTGCTAGGCCATATTGTATGTAAGCAGGGGTTGCTGGTAGATCCGTCCAAGATTGCCATTATTGTTGATTTACATTATTCTACTTCAGTAAAACAGTTGCACACTGTGCTGGGACATACTGGATACTACAGAAAGTTCATTAAGGTCTATTCACAAATCACACCATCCATGGAGAAGTTTTTGAAGAAATATTGTCCGTTTCAATGGAAAGAATAATGCCAACAAAGCTTCAACACACTAAAATAGAAAATGGTCACTGTGCCTATTCTGGTTTTCCCAGATTGGAGTAAGGAATTTCATGTGCATGTAGATGCATCATCTATTGCATTAGGAGCAGTTCTAGCACAACCAGGAGCATGAGATATTGACCATATGTTATCCTTTGCTAGAAGGAAGCTCTCAACAGATGAGATAAATTACACTACCATCGAAAGAGAAGGATTAGCCATGGTGTATGCACTACAGACGTTTCATCACTACTTGTTGGGAGGAAACTTTAAGATGTTCACTAATCACTCTACATTGAAATACCTAGTCAACAAGCCAGTGTTGGGGGGAAGAATATGCATATGGATTTGTTATTCCAGAAATATGATTTTGAGATCGTGGTCAAGCCAAGAAGAATGGACAAGGGACCTGACCACTTGCTCCGATTAGAACATGGAGAGGAACCTACTAGTCTGGAGGATACACTGTTAGATGCACAGTTGTTGACCATCAGAAAGGTTGTTGATCACTTTTCCAAGATAGTCTAGCTCCTATCAATAGGAATGGAACCTCGTGAATATACAATCATTTAAAAGAAACAACAGGTAGTTCGTGCTGCAGATTTTTCACTCATAGTTGGACAACTATATAAGATGGGACCTGATGAGATCCTGAGGAGAAGTGTTATGGAGGTAGAAATACCACTGATTTTAGTAGAATCACATGAGGGCATTGCAGGAGAACATTATGGAGGGAAAGAAACAATGCAGAAGGTTCTAAGAACTGGCCTCTAGTGGCCCTCTTTACACAAAGACACTAAGGAATACTACAGTTCTTGTGATGTATGCCAAAGAGTTGGGAAACCTTCCAGAAGAGATGAGTTCCTTTAGCACCATAGCTAACCTTACAAGCATTTGAGAAATGGGCCATTGATTTTGTGGGACCTATCAACCCACCAGGAAAATGCACATGAGCTAGATACATCATCACTGTGACAGATTATTTGACAAGATGGGTAGAATCAAGAGAAGTAAAGGAGTGTAGTGCAACTACAACTACATGATTCATATTTGATGATATCATAACTAGGCTTGGATGTCTAAAGATCCCGATGGGTGATCAAGGAACACATTTTATTAATACGACTATTGAAGCCTTGACTCAGGAATTTGAATTTCACCATCAAAAGAGCACTCCATACCATCCACAGGTCAATGGTACAGTCGAATACTTCAATAATATATTAGAGATAGCGCTGATGAATATTTATAGTGCAAACGGGGATGATTGGAATTTGAGAGTACCTATAGTATTATGGGCCTATAGAACCACTTGCAAGAAATTGAAAATGCAGACTCCCTTTAAGTTGGTCTATAGACTAGAAATAGTTGTACCTATGGAATACTTGGTTACTAGTCTAATAATTGCAACCTTTATAGATATGGATGACACTGGTGTTGTTCAAGAGAGGCTCACGCAGTTGGTCGAATTGGAGGAAGACATTTTTATTGCAGGATTTCATCAGTAGGTACAAAAGGAATGAGAGAAGGCTTACCATGGTAGACACATCAAGAATAAGGCCTTTAATCAAGGAGATATGGTATTGGTATACGAAAACAAGTTCATGAAGCATCTAGGAAAGTTCAGGACACATTGTCTTGGGCCATACAATGTTAAGGTCCTAACCCGCACATAGGTAGATCAATGTATTCGGATGTAATAAAGGTCAATATTAATAAGACCTTTCAATAAAATAAAATAAGGCGGATGTAAGAAGACCTAATAGAATCTTCCGCTTCTAGAAGGATCTTCCTCTAGATGCTTCTTTTTAGTATAAATAGGAGTCGAGGGTATGAGAACCCTAGCTTGGATATTATTGTAATAGAGCGTTGCTCGATTAGAGGTTTCCCCCTCGAAGAGGCCTGTGAACATTGCTATCTGATTCAAAGTGCTATTTCTGTTGCTATTTCGTGAATCATTTCTGTGTATTGTGAAGATTATGTTGGATATTTTACTGTTATTCTGTTATTTCTAGCATTTCGTTTCTGTTCTACATATTTTATATATCTGGTATCTTGCAAGTGGTATCAAAGCACTTTCATTGGCAGAAATTGTGGGTATTTTTTTCTCTTCAGGGTAGAGACGTATTCCGGCGTATTTAAGCCACAGAGATCTGTCATTACGCGCATAAACCCTCGGTTGAGGGATTCATACACGCAGGAAATACAAGTGGTTCTTAAGCGAACGTTTGTTGGCCACCCTTGTAACCCCTGTTGGTACCCCTTCGAGTGGTAGCGCATCA
>ML781814.1:696500-722587 GCA_009831015.1 Picea engelmannii
CCCCCCCCCCCCCTTATCCTGTCGACTATCATGTCACACTTTCCCCTCTACCACCTACACTCCACTTAACCATCCGACGGGGTCTGTTCTCATTGGTTGTTCTCTAGCCCTGTCGAGGTTCGGCGGTTGCAAAGCCGAACAGTTTGACATTACCGTAGCGCCAAGATGCGAAATTAAAAAGACATCGCATTTATTTGAACTGTGATCGTGACCCGCGATCACCTGAGAACAGAGAGAGAAAGAAGGAGCCAAATTACACTATTCCTCCATGGATATTTAGGGGTTCTGATTCGGCAGAGGACCAGAAAAATCTGATTTAGGTAGTGGGTATGTGACAAAGTGGTATCAGAGCATGTTTACAACACTTGGCATGATTGGGCTCATGCAAGAGTTGCACATAAGCTCCATTCGAAGCACTCCTACGAGGATTAACCCCCTAACTTAACTCTCTTGTCCAGGATTAAAAACTTGGAAACAAGAACCTGACTGTTTATGCATGTGAAAGAGTTATAAATTTATGCGCATATTATAAAATTTATTTAACTCTTGACTAATAACCAACATTTGTCTTTTCACCCAAGGAAATGATCAGCCGCGCGAATTTATAGATGCAGAGAATGGTGACTCCCCAAGAGATGGGAGAAGGCTCCTGCAATAGAGACAAAGAGTCTGATGAAAGAAGAGCAATGGGAACCCCTCTAAATCTAGCCGAGACTGTGAGGAGTCCCATTTTTGAATTGCAAATATGCAAGGCCGACAATGAAAGGATGATGAAAGAACAAGAAAAGCAAACCAAAATTAATGTAGTTTTACTGCAGAGCTTATCCAACCTACAGTGACAAATGCAGCATGAACCCGAGATGCAGAAACATGGTCGTATTAGTGGCCATACTGAGAGGAGCACCTCAAGAAAGGTCCACCCTAGAGGTAAAGGACCAGTGCCAAACGATTCGACTGAGAAGGAAGCTGGCGATTCAGAAGGCTCTTCTAGCAGCAGGACCAGTTCCTATTCTCGAAGAAAATAGAAGAAACAAAAGACTTCCAAGGGTCATAAATTTGAAGAATTCAGAAATGCCAAACCTCCCTCCTTTGACGGTGAGATAAATAAGGGAGAGGAAGCTGAGGCCTGGCTACTTGGACTAAAGAAATATTCCAGAGTCCATGATTTTTCATAGAATTTGAAGGCCTGAGTGGCCACTTTCAATCTGAATGGAAAGGCTTCCATCTGGTGGGAGGACCTTAAGAATATGAAAGGGGTCTGCGAGGAGGACCTGTCTTGGAAATAGTTTGAAAAGTACTTCTAGAAGAAGTATTTGTCGGAAAGATATTTCGACGAGAAGGCTAAAGAGTTTTATGAACTCAAACTGGGACAACTCACTATAGAGGAATATGTCAACAAATTCCTTGACTTATTGAGATATGTACTCTACATCAAAGAAGAGAAGGTGAAGGTGCAACGCTTCATCAGTGGGCTACCCAAGGAATACCGGAACTGAATCGAATTTGACGAGCCAAAGACCTTAGAAGACACTATTCAAAAATAAACATATTGTCATGAACAATATGGACATTGGGCAGAGTCTCGTGGAGACTAGAAACAGAAGAGTGGTTTGAGATTTCAGAAAAAGGGGATCAAATCCTCAGTATTTAAGAACTACAAGAAGAACCCCAGAATGAACTTTCTAGCTCAGAGTGTACTCTAGCAAAACTTTCCCTAAGTGGACAGAAGTAAAACTTCTAGACCTATACTAGTGAAGACTAATAACCCAAATAATGAACCTCTGAAATGTTGGGGTTGCAGAGAAGAGCATCTCCTGAGAGACTGTCCACACCGACAACAGAATAGTCGGAAAGTTTATAACATTCAGGAAGCTCCCACAGTCAATGATGTGGCAAGGAATGTGTCATAGATTTATGCATCATTGGATAATAACCAAGCTGACCACCAAGCTTCAGTGGTGGAAATAGAAGGTATGATTTTCAACCATCTAGTGTCTGTTTTGATTGACCCTGGTTCAAATTTGAGTTATATAGCCCCTAACATCATTGATAAGTGTAAGCTACAACCACGAAAGAAAACTAAGCCATGGTTGGTACAGTTAGCCACTGGCACCAAAAGAAAGGTAGTAGAGGTTATACCAGCCTGCCAATTAATGTTGGGTGAATTCCCCACCCAAACAACCCTTAATGTATTACCCCGGGGATCATACAATTTGTTGATTGGTATGGACTGGATGGCTGCACATAAAGCTAGACTGGACTGTTACCATAAAACCTTAGAATGTGTGAGCAAAGAAGGAAAAAGGATAACCCTTCAAGGGATCCAAAAACCGGTCCCGGTGAGGCAAATATCAGCCTTGCAAATGAGAAAGTATTGTCGAAAGGGATGTCCCCTATATGAAATACAAGTGTTAAAAACCATCGAAGGTTCTAAACCAAGCCCTAATGATCACCCTATCCTGAGAGAATACATATATGTGTTTCTAGAAGAGGTATCGGGTCTACCTCTGAGAAGAGACATTGACTTCTAGATAGAGCTCGCACCAGGAGTAGTGCCGGTGTATAGGACACCCTACCGGATGAGCACACTTGAGTTAGTGGAACTCAAATTACAATTGAAAGAAATGATGGATAAGGATTATATTCGACCCAGCGTGTCCCCATGGGGAGAACCAGTCCTATTTGTGAAAAAGAAGGATGGCACCCTTAGACTGTGTATAGATTATAGACAACTTAATAAAGTAACCATAAAGAACAAGTACCCCTTGCCCAGGATCGATGATCTATTTGATCAGTTGGGAGGAGAATCTATTTTCTCAAAGATTGACTTGAGGTTGGGATACCATCAAGTCTGAATCAAGGGTGAAGACATCCATAAAACTACTTTCCGAACACGGTATGGTCACTATGAGTTTGTGGTAGTGCCATTTGGGCTAACCAATGCCCCTGCCACTTTCATGTGCTTAATGAACAATGTACTCAGTACATTTTTAGATAAATTTGTACTAGTTTTTATTGATGACATATTAATCTACTCTAAGAATATAGAAGAACATGAAGAGCACCTTAAACTTTTGCTACAAGTGCTAAGAGAGCATCAGCTCTATGCTAAATTTGACAAATGTGACTTCTTTCAGAAGCAAATACATTACTTGGGACATGTTCTGTCTGAGGAAGGGGTAGCAGTAGATCCTGACAAGATCAGGTCTATCATGGAATGGCCTACCCCAAAGGATGTCTCAGACATCATATCCTTTATGGGGTTAGCGAGATACTATAGGATATTTATAAAAGGATTATCCAAGATTGGTTGTCCAATCACTGCCCTCCAGAAGAAGGGGACAAAATTCCTGTTGACTCAGCAATGTGAAGAAATATTTCAAACCTTGAAACATCTACTAACCCATGCACCTATGTTGAAAATCTCTAACCCAGAAGCTGACTTCCTTGTGTGCATAGATGCCTATAAGGAAGGGCTCGGAGGAGTCCTTATGCAGGAAGGAAGTGTGATCTGTTATGAATCCCAAAAATTGAATGAACATGAAGTCAACTATGTGACTCATGATCTAGAACTGGTTGCCATAGTGCATGCCTTGAAAATGTGGAGGCATTACCTCCTGGGAAGGAAATTTGTATTTATGATAGATCACTGTGGATTGCAGTATTTGTTTGATCAACCAAAGCTCAATGCTAGACAAGCTAGATGGATGGCCCTCCTTAGCGAATTTGATTTTGAAATCAAACACATTAAAGGTAAAGAGAATAGGGTGGTCGATGCCCTTAGCAGAAGCATGAAAACAATTCACCTAGCAACGATGAGTACCTACTAGACAGATGTCAAGAATAGAGTCAGAAATGCACAAGAAATAGATTACTTCGTTCAGACTATGACCCTATACCTACAGCAAGAACCCGCTGGAGAAAAATATGAAGGTTACCAGATGACCAAAGGAGGTCTTCTCACTTACAAAGATAGACTGCACATTCCAAATTGTGATGACTTGAAGAGGTTCATTATGGATGAACTACATAAAAGACCATACACTGGTCACCCAGGATACCATAAAATGATCACTGCCACCCAGAAACAATTTTATTGGCCTGGATTGAAGAAAGACATAGCCAAATATTTGGCCCAATGCATAGAATGCCAACAGGTTAAAGCAAAACATCGACACCCAACAGGACTATTACACCCTTTACCCATCCCAGAATGGAAATGGGAAACCATCTCCATGGATTTTATCACTGGATTGCCAACTTCAACCAAGTAGAATGATGCCATTATGGTAGTGGTGGATAAACTGAGAAAGTCTGCTCATTTCATCCCTGTCAAATCAACCTGCAAGGCCATAGATATCGCCCAGATATTCATGAAAGAGGTATTCCGACTGCACGGTATGCTGAGAAAGATAATATCTGACAGAGACACAAAATTTACTTCCAAATTTTGGAAATCATTGATGGTTGGATTGGAGACCAAGTTGTTGTTCAGCACCGCCAATCACCCTCAAACCAACAGACAGATAGAAAGAGTGAATTAGATATTAGAGGATATGTTAAGGATGCATGTAATGCATCAACCCAGGAAATGGGAAGACTACCTACCATTGGTATAATTCGCCTACAACAAAGGCTACCAAGCATCCTTAAAAATGAGTCCCTTCGAGGTCCTCTATGGTAGACCGTGTAATACTCTAGTCAGTTGGAGTAATCCTATAAATAGGATTTCTTTTGGACCCAACATGTTGAAAGAAATAGAACAACAAGTGACTTAGATAAAACAAAATCTGAAGATCGCTTAGAACCGACAAAAAAGTTATGTTGATCAAAAGAGAACTCAAAGAGAGCTCAAAATGGGAGACCATGTATATCTCAAAATTAAGCCCAGAAGGAGTTCCCTCAAAATGGGAGCTTGTGCCAAGTTGGCACCTCAGTATTGTGGACCCTTTGAGGTTCTATAAAGAGTGGGACCTGTAGCCTATCGGCTAGCACTTCCTCCCACAGTAAAAGCACATAATGTTTTCCATGTTTCATTATTGAATAAATATGCACATGATGCTAATCATATAATTGACTGGTATGTGATCCAGGTGGAACCGAAGGGAGAATTTCTACCAGATCCCCAATGCATATTGGATAGAAAGGAAACCCTGCTCTGGAACTGAACCATTGCACAGGTAAAGGTGCAGTGGAGACATTTTGGCCCAGATGAGGCTATATGGGAAATGGAGGATGTCATGAGACAGGCATATCCGATTTTGTTTACTTATGCACATACAATTCATGTTAAAATATAAGAACATCGAGGACGATGTTCCCTTTTAAGGGGGAGGGAATTGTAACACCCTGTTTCCCCCAGTTTGTAAAAATAACTGGACTGGCCAAGATCTGTGGCAGACTCATAAATGTGAATATGTGATGTAAATGGACCTTGTGGAAAAGGTCAATAAATGTGAATAACATTATGAATTTATATTGCATGACTGCTGAGAGGGGATGTGAAGAAAAAGAGACCATGATGGTGGTGGAAGGAAACTGGAAAGGTGGCATTAACTTCCACTGAGAATTAATACCGTATTTGGACTCCACTGGTCCGGAGAGCCAAAAGTAGCTCGCTGGCCCTGAATTAAATGTCTCATAGGCTGGTAGGTAGATGGTTTAATGAGGGATGGGAGGTGAACCTCCCATCCGTAGATCCATTAGGCCTGATCAGTGTGAGGGTAATCACGCCACATGCAACCTCGCAAGAGGATAAGGCGTGGGGTAGAAGTGATTGGGGGCAGACGCGAGGGGAGAACTCTGGCAATACGCAGAGTGAGTGATAGCAAAGAGGAAGGAGAGTAACATTCACTCCTGGTCACTGGCAGACAGAGACATAGTCTCACAGCATCATGGTCTCAACTCGGAGGTGGCTAGTGGTAAATCCGTTGGGAGTCGCTAAGCCTACGGTTTGGTGGAAACGAGCATCCCTCTCAGCAGTTGCATAACCCCTGGTGTTATTTCTGATAAGTGTTTTTCCTTTGGCATCTTGAAATATATGTATATGTTCACTCTGATGATTATGCCCATAAGCTATGAAACTATGAATGATTTCATTATAAGAATGTCTGTATGGTATTTTGATCAGTACTAGTAGTTGTATATTTGTATGGAAGGACTATGTATGGCTTATGTCCTCATGAATTGTTATTTACATGTGTATTGATCTAACTCATACTTCGCATCTGGTTCTCGGGAGAACGACCTCCTTACCTACCTTAGGTAGTATCATGAGTGAATCTCCCCATAGAGATACCCTCCATGAAAATCCCATCAAGAACTTGGAAGGAGGACATGAGGGCGCAAGGCCCTAAGAAATCCCTGATAGTAACGAATCGATGGATGAGATTTCATCAAGAAATCTATGGTCACTCATGATCGTTAGATTTGGTAAGAGGAAGCTGGAAAGTTAAGTGCCTTAATCCTGATAGGCATTAATCGACAGACGAGGATCCATCGGGAAATCTACGGTCACACACGACCGTTAGATTAGTAGGAGAAAGTAGGGCATTAAATGCCTTACCACTTTGTTTTCCTATATCTTCGTGGGTAGCGAAGAGTTTAGGACCGTGGATCCCCAAAGTCCATGAGAGTATCTGGATCATGGATCTTTCCACATTTAGGAAGTCATGAGAGAGCCCACAAGTTAGGAATTTTTTTGAGCCATCAGATTTCGGCTGAAAAACCCGACAGTCGTTGGATCTATCAGAAGATACCCGAGGGTTAACACCCTAGTGTATCGGGATGTTCCAATGTGGAAACCCCAAAATATATTTGAGTTGTCCTATTGATGGAGGCCATGTGTCACAAGATCTCCCATTTCGGGAAATTGGGAATCGCGGAATCGAGATTCCTGTTGACAAGAGTTCGGGATTTTCCAATGTGAAAACCCCGGTATAGAATTGAGCCATCCGATTGATGGAGGCCACGTGTCATGAGATCTCCCATTTTGGGAAATCGAGAATCATAAGATCACGAGTCCTGGTGAAAAGGGATTGGGACTTTCCTGGGTGGAAATCCTAGAGAAGTTGTGGACCATCCGATTTAAGGAGGTGACGTGTCGAGAGATTACCGGTTTCGGGAAATCAGGGATCGAGGATTTGAAAATTCTGTTGACAAAAACCCAGGATCTTTCCTTGAAAAATCCTAACCCATAATGATGAGATGATAGCAGGTGGCTAAGTCTTGATGGATAGACAAGATTCCTTCGGGAGATATCAAGGGTTGTAACGACCGTCAAATGTGAGGAAGAGATGTCAGTTTTACGCTGGAGCGCGAATGCGCATTAGGGTAAGTAGCAAGCATATCTGGATGGCTAGAGTCCACCCACCCATATCTACAGCCGAGGATGCATTCCATAGCCCCCTTTCCATTCTACCTTTAATGGGGGGGGTGGCGGGGGTCTGAAATTGGACGTGCAACTCTTGAACGGTCAAGACTAATCCATCATGATCAACGATGCTCAAGTGGATTTCAGATCCCCCTTCCCATTCTACCCTTAATGGGGGGGGGAGTCTGGAGTAGTGTGGTGTGAAGTGGGGCCCCCTTCTCTCCTATCAACTATCGTGTTGCACTTTCCCCTCTTCCACCTACACTCCACTTAACTGTGCGACGGGACCTGTTCTCATTGGCTGTTCTCTAGCCCTGTCAGGGTTCAATAGTTGTAAAGATGAATGGTTTGACATTACCGTAGCGCCAAGACGCTAAATTAAAAAGATACTGCATTGATTTGAACTGTGATTGTGACCTGTGATCACCTGGGAATGGAGAGAGAAAGAAGGAGCCAGCTTACACTGGTCCTCCATGGATATTTAGGGGTTCTGATTCGGCAGAGGACTAGAAAAATCCAATTTAGGTAGTGGGTATGTGACACTCAGGGAAATGGGCTGGCGAAATCATCAAATAAAACCATGGTAAACATTATCAAGGAAAATTTGCAGGAAAACAAGAATTTGTGGCATAACAAGTTGGTTTTCGCACTATGGGCAAATAGACTAACCACCAAAAGGTCAATTGGTATGTAACCATATTAGCTGGTCTATGGCACAAAAATAGTTTTTCCCACTTCCTTAGGAGTCCCTGTCATGAAATTGCTACAAGACATCCAAGCCGAGCCAAATGACTCCCAAAGAAGGATCAACCAGATGATCCATTTGCAACAATCCAGGGAAGAAGTATACAACAAGGCCAAGGTAGTCCAAGAAAGCATCAAGAAGATTTTTGACAAAAGAACCAAGGAAGATGATTTCGAGCTAGGAGATTTGGTGTTGAGATGGGATTCCCGAAATGAAGACAAGGGAAGTCATGGTAAATTCGATAGCTTGTGGAAGGGACCATACATTATTCAAGCATTCAGAGGGAATAACGCTTTCTTGCTAAACAACAGTGATGGGACAGATATGCCAGGAGGACCTGTAAATGGAAGAATGTTGAAGCATTATTCATCACCTCAGTAGAGACCTGAAGTCACACTTTCCATTGTACAAACCATTTTTTATTTTTCTTGTGAGTTTTTGAGTGAATAAATTTGGTCAGTTGGTTGAAGCACGAAGAGAAGGCCCTAGGCCATTGACCACTATTTTTCCATTTTTCAAAAATAAAACCAATCAAGAAACAAAGGAGACTAGGGAGGAAGTTCCAAAATTCAGGAATCAAGATTCTTGGCACTTCACAAGGAGAGTACCATCCCCAGGTGGAGCTGCTGTTATCACCCTATAATTTATAGGATCAACTGGTGACTGAAATGTTATCTCTCCAGTGTTTTTTGTTTGTCAAAATATTTTTCATTATGCAAATAATTTGAGAAAAGAAAGAAAAAGAAAAGAGGGCATAAAAGAATTTCAATAAGAGCCCCATGCAATAACAGTGACTTGGTCCATACCTTTCAAGCATGGCCAAGTTCTTTAAATTGATGTTGATAGGAATAGTGAATAAGCTTGGCTAAACTGTTTAATCTTAGCCAAGTGATCTAGTTTAGTTAGTGAATAAATCAGGCCAGACTGTCTAATCTTGGTTAGATAGCCCCAGGGTAGAGTAAGTTCTTAGCCCAATAGTTTAATCTGGGCTAATTGTCCTAGGAAGTTAGGTTAGAACATAGGCTAGTTTTCTTTACTTCAATAAAACTAGCTCGATGATCAATGTTGGACCATGTTTTGAATGCTCGATAAGTTGTTTGCCTAACCCCTTGGTGATGTAAAGATGTAAAAGCTTGGGAAAAACCCATGATATGCTCTTATCCTAAGTTTTTCAGGGCGCATACACTTTCGTGCCCACATTTATGCACCACCCATGTATCAATGGCCCAGATGATCGCACCTAGATCTACGGTGGACAAATCTTTTCGAACCACCCCGACCGTTTTACCTTTAATGGAGGCTAGGGGGGTCCAGAATCGCTAATAATGCATGTGCACATCTAGACGGTCCAAGTTTCGGTGCTTAGATCTACGGTCTGTATTGGATTCCAGACCCCCCTCATCCGTTCTATCTTTAATGGAGGGGGGGGGGGAGTCCAGAATGTGTGTTAAAGAGTGTGCACAGATCTATGGTCCAAAAGAAAGCATGCAGATCGACGGCCCAAGGTATTTTTTGGACCCCCCTCGACTGATCTACCTTTAACGGTGGGGGGCGCTCCAGAATGGAATCTTACTCTGGCAGGCCCCCTATCTATACATGGCATAAATCTACTAGTCTCGAGTCCCACCGCCTGCTACTGCCTGACATACCATGTCACCTCCTGACATCATTGTTATGGGAAAATCTCCCTGCAGACAGGTAGATCGCCTCAAAGAGCTAGACCCTAACTCTAAGACAGAAAGTGCTTAACGTGGACACTGACTTCCTTTCAAATCTATACAAACTAATACATGAGAAGGAAGGATAATAGCAGTACCTCTTTATCGACGTTTGTCCTTGCATGCTCCAAATTGAGCTCCAAACTCTCACTCCTCGCTGAGTCCTGTAGACAAACAAAGCACGACCACTTCCTACTTTATTGATATTAGCTTGAAAATAGATCTATCTATCAATGATAAGTTTGTGTAAGATCAAACACAAACTAGAAAGAAACAAGCCAAGCATGTCATATTAATGAGAATAACGATAGTAGTACTTACAATCGTAGATGTGAATGCGATAGCTTCGTCAAGTCCCCTTCGTCTAACCCTTGCTCAAAAGATCCACAACCTGGATGATAGCAGCTTCACTGATCACTCTCCTTTGACTGACTGTGTGTTTCCTATGAGATCATAGGTTTCATGCTAGAAATTCTTCCCCTTCGTCACCATCATAGAGCCTGCTTATATAGGTTAAGAGGAGATTAACCTCTTGAGTTATCTTTAGAACAAGTTGAGGTATCCCCTCCTTAGATCAGGGATCTCCTAATTGAACCAATAATTTGAATGCAACTACCTTCTAAACTTGAGAGATCCTCCCCTTATTCTCCTCAATGGGCCAACTACTACCTTAGATTAGATAGCGCTCCCTGAGAAGGGGTATCAGAGTGCTATAGCACTCCCTAGGAAGCTTGAGGGAGGCACCAGCACTCCAAGGATGGATAACGCTCCTTCAGAGGGGTAGATAAGTGTTATAACGCTCCCTAAGACCTTATAGGGGAGTGTCAGTGCTCCTAAGGCTGATGTAGGGGAGTGCTCACCTTCAAAACCTTTGTTTAAGAGCTCCTCTCAGGTGATAAGAGTTCCTTGAATTTAGTTAATCATTTTTTCTCCTCCAAATCAAGTGTATGAGATGTCTTAAGTGTCCTTCTCATGTCATTATAGGCATGACATAGGCATCATGGCATCATGCTTTCTTTGACACTTGCGACACTTGTGAGCAAAATGCGGCACTTATAATGACGACACTTGCAACACTATCAAAGTGAGTATTTTTTATGTGTAACAGATTGCCCCTCAAAGTATGAAGTTAGAAGACAGGAACTGATAACTGAAATGCTTTGTATACTTTCAAGCAAGGGTATAGAATTGGAGAACCTGATGGAAGCTACACACAAACATCCAACAAATATTATGACATGTTTCAAAACCCAAGGCAGACATACCTATGCTTGGGTGATCAAGAATTGCAAGATATGGCCGCCATAAAATCCACTGCGGATCCATAATTGTATTGATAAGAAGGTATAGCCACCGAAGATACAATGTGGATCTATACTGTGATGACTCGGACTGATCGTAGCCACGAAGAATACACAGTGGATCTACGAGATGACAAGACATAGCCACGACCAATACAAAGTGGATCTATGTAACAGTGTATGTGTTATTTTTCCAATAGAAACTCCTTCACAACCTGGGCAAAGCATATATCAAAGTGATCACTCAACCCAGGGTCTTCTTACCAATCCCAATATGGTACGAATCTAACCATGCGAATAGATGTCCTGATGTCGAACATGGCAGAAACCACTTGATTACCAGTCAATGGTGTGAATCGTTAACAAGTGTGAGGGAGATCACCATTATTGTCAATGATTCCCAAGGTACCCTAATACATTCCAGCGAATGTGAATAGATGAGCTGAGGTCGAACATCCATGGAATCATCCAATCAGAGGTCAATGAGGTAAAACTACTGTCGAATGTGAGGAGGCATGCCATTGAGGCATGCAGGTCCCAAAGTACTAACTGGTTTCTAAGCCTGATTCCCGGATAATGTGTTGAAGTCGACAGGAATAGACTCGTCAAGGGAGGGCCTTGATGTATCCCCCATCAACGAAATGAAACGGACATAGATATGTAATTGGTAGATCAAATGGACATGGATTGACATGGGTTTTGAGGAAATATATTTGGGATGGATGACTCTAGAGGCAGATACTTCCCTTGAACACTGAGGCACAACAGGAAAACATGACATGGACCAAAACTATGCAGTGGATACTGTGACTTGCATCGGGTGACCCAGAGGAGTGAAAGGAACTCAAAGGATTGGCTCAGTGTAGAGGTTCAGCGGATTATGATGCGTGCAAATGACAAAGTGTCATGTTCAAGGGCGACTCTAAGAATTGTTGCATAATGTTCTCAAGAGACTACTTGGCTTGCTTCTTTCAATTTTTCCCCCATCCAGATAGACGAGTACCTCTTTTTGATTTAATGAGCTCGAGGAGGGTAACACATGCTTGATATAACTCACCTTCGGTAAGTTCCTCTTCCTTTGTTTAACGAACTGGAAGAAGTAAGGTTTCGGTCTCGTATGGGCCTGTCGATGTTTGTTTTAGCGAGTCCAAAGACAGAAAACTTGAAGGTTTTTCGGGATTATAGAGCTTGGAAAAACACTTAAAAGAGAACTCTCTCAGTTCCTTTTTCATACAGTAGTCCAACGAGATCGAAAAAGAGATAAACTATCGCTCGAAGGATGCCCTTTCAAACCTTTTAATGAGCGTGAAAGGAAGCAAGATCACTCGACAATCTTTTCATATTTAGAGAGTCTGAAAAGGGTTTAAAGATGACTCCAGGGGGTTCCTTTTTCGTGTGTTCATGTATCCATACAGGTCCGAAAAAGAGATAAAAGTATACCCAGTTGCATTCTCATGTATTTACGAGCCCAAGAAAGAGCAAAGACTAAGATCGGTATGCCCCCAACTTGAAAGTTGGTGGCTTAGCTCCAAAATAATCATCAAAGGCTAGAGACATTCTCCCAAGCTTCAATTCATTCACCGACTTTGAGTTTGTCACCAATTTCTGTGCTAGATGGAGAAAAAGGATACAGGTGGATGAAATGAAGGTTCAAAAATGAGACCTAACGAAAGACTTGACTAGACATCTATGAGATCTGGCAAAAGACTCAACTTGAAGGGAGAGGTGATTGTTTCATTTTTTAACGATCTTGACATAGGAAAAGAACTATGCTCAGGGTTCTAGGTGCGATCCACAGATTGTTGTTTCATTTTTTAACGAGCTTGCTATAGAGAGGAAAACTATGCTCAGGGCCTCTGTTTCATTTTTTAACGAGCTTTCCACAGAGAAGAGAAATTATGCTCGTGGTTTCTTCTTTGATCATGGCTTCCAAGAGGATAATGCTCTGGAAGGGTACCATGTCAAGGGACAAAACTCGATCATGTCTTCCAAGAGATCTTCATCGGATGGAATAGAATCACTCTGGAAGGAACACATGTCAAGGTTCGTGACAGGGCTAAGGAGATCAGGCTCCAATAACCCTACCGAAGAGATCACCATGTCAACTACCGGATCCAAATCATTAGAAGTTGAGGTCATGGGAGACAATGCCACATAATTGACATGCAGCGGGGGCAATACTGTCTGCATATAGGAACCACTTAGGGAGGTAACCCAGTCGGGTCCGATGAATGAAAGTTGATCAATAGTCACAATTATTCCATTGTGAGGGAAAGATATCACACGAAAAAGGGTGGATACAAGATATTTCATAGCATAGACATAATCCTGCCCAAGGAGTAAAGCGAAATCCAAGGGGTCTTGGACTACCATGACATCGATAAAGACAGTTTTCCCTCCCAAACTTATAGGAAACTGAGGAAGGATCCCTAAAGGTTGACTAGTTCTTCTGTTAAAAGCTAACAGATTCTATGTAATCGGTGCAAGCTGCAGACAACCCAAAGCGTACCAAGCAATAGGAGACAAAATACTTACGGACGCACCTTCATCTATCAATGTTTGAGGAACGTCTCGACCACAAACTTGTACTGTAATCTAGAAAGGAATGTGAGAGGGAAGACGAGGTCCAGTTAGCGCACCCCAATCAAAAAGGATGGCCTCATTACTTGGAGGGGGTTTTGCAGGAGAAGGAGGAATTCCCCCCAGCATGGTAGAGTCTATATTAATGAGAAAAACATGGGCAGTATCGGGTTTACTCTCTAGAGGGATAGCAAGATCAATCGATGATTAGATCGGATCAACCAATGGTGGACTTGGATAGACCACTTTGGCACTCTTCAAGGGAAGAGTGGGACTAACCGATGAAGGGACTAGATCAACCACTTTGGCACTCATCAAAGGAAGAGTGGGACTGACCGAGGAAGGGACTGGATTAGTCACTTTGACATTCCTCAATGGAGGAATGGGATCAACCAATGGTGAAACTGGATCGACCACTTTGGTGTCACTCTTTTGATGAAGAGCGGAGCTGATCGACGACGGAACTGGATCAACTACTTGGGTTTGTGGTTCAATCGAGGAAGAAAATAGTTTGACCACCTGATCAACCGAACTGACTGGGGATGGAACCGGATTGACCAATCCATCAACCAACGATGGGTCGGAGGAAATCTTATGATAACCTTTTGTAAATTGAAGTTTTTCCAAAAGAGAAGAAGCCTCGTCCATGCAAGGACAAAGGTGAGAGTAATGATTACCTTTTACATAACATGCAAGGGAACTTGACAGTTTGCTTCTTCTTACCAACCTGAACATCACTAGTTTACGAGGTATCATCGACATGACCGACAGAGGCCGATGACATGGAGGACCACATTTCTAAGACTTGGTTAAGACCTAGGCAATCCCTTAGAAAGTGGTCACCCTTACAAAGGCTACAAGGAAATTTGGGTTTTGGATTCTTCATTTTAATCTTGTTGACCTCAACAACACTCCCAGTACTATTAACAGTAACTAGTTTCTTAGAGCCAACATCTGATATTGTTGGGGCCTTCATCCTTTTCAGGTTCTTCTTCTTCTTCTCTTTCTGTTTCTTCTTCTTCTGATCAACCTGGCTACTTGCTTTAGAGCTTTCACTAGGTGAAGAAGGAGAAATGGATGGAGACTTGATGGATGAAGAAGGCAAAAATTTGACATGAGGTTGAGGTGTGGGTGGTGTATTGACATCCAAAGTATTAGGTGAAACTGACACATTGGGAGGATTCAGGATCACCAGAGTGGGGAACAACCAAACTGGTAATCCAATAGTGAGTCCTGGAAGACTCAGTGTGGCAACATATGGAGGACCAAAGTTTCCAAATGAAGGAAAGGTATAAGGTTCCCCAGGAGAAGGGGTTCCTCCATTGGTACTCCCAGGATTCGATGCCATTAAAACTAACTTGACCTAAGGTCCACTAAGTAAAACAAACAACACACACTATGAATCTGAGAAGCAATCAATCAAACAAACCTTCCTACGATGAAACCACTAGTTGGTGATGAAATCCAATGTCACAATATCAAAATAGGAAGGGGCGGGGATAGAGCAGGTGGATCAGTTACATTGGCGACCTGCTTAACAGACTTACACCTTGGTGCAAGCTTCCACACAGTAATTGTGGATTTACCCTCCAAGGAGCCTGAGTGAGTTTGACCAATGTCTGTTCCAGGTACAGTGAGACTTCCCTTCACCGTCACCTTGTGTGAAACCCTAAAGTTTATGGCTACTAAGGTCACTAACTCGTAGTCAGCCCCTGGGCAGGTACACTCAACAGTCCAGTCGGAACGTATGGGCAGGATAACAAGTCCAAAATCAATCTGAAAGGCTCCCACACATAATCGTGGGTATACCTTCCAGTGACCCCCAATATACGATCCGACCACTACAAACAGTTGAACCACGAAGGGATAATCTCCATAACTCACCTGAATGCAACCTCGTGTGTAACCCCTGTGTGAGAGGGGGATCCCAGGTAGACTAATACGACAATTATATTTAACTCTCCCTACCGCAAGATACTAAGTTTTTTTTATAGCTTTGGAAAGTTATCTTTTCAACCTATTCCAAAGCTCTACACCTTAAACTAATGTAGGTTTACTAACAAAGATGTAAACATTCTGACAAATTTTAGTTAAGTGTTGATTTTAATGGCTGTTGTTTACTCAGAGGGTGTACGAAAGTGAAACTGACAAAATGATGACTCAATTCCCAAAAATATGCATGAAATATGATAAGAAATCATTTCTTTTCAATGAATACCTATTTAAGGGAAATAGAAAGAGTCGTTTTCACTATCAAACACTTGATAAGGAATGCCTTCAATCAATTTTGTTCTCAATCAAATCCAATATGATGCTACAACATTTCAGAAATGCAAACTAATATGCAAACTAATCACTAAGATGTACTTTTGTCGTTTGTATGCGAATGATAATCAATTCAATGCAAAGTTTCTCCTACCAACTACCCTTTCAGATCAAGGAGATTCAGACAAGAAAACGCAGATTTCGCACAAACAACACACCCTTTTGCAATAAAAAAAGAGAAAGAAAATCAAAAACACAAAAGGAAGGAAGAATATATTGGATCATATGACCTCAAATAACCAAATGAGAAGAGTTACAGACTTCAAATGTCCTTCACTAGAGTTCCTACTCAGTCGGATAGGAGAGAAGAAAGCAGGGGATCGATTTCAAGCTCTCAACAGTAAAAACTCAAAAATAAGGAAAAAGGGCATAAAATATGAACAATGAGGTATTTACTTCTCAATATGAAGGGTGTCAGAGGTCAAGGGAAGAAGCATTGAATCTCAAAGCATCTTAGCAAGTAAGAAATAGGGTTTTTAACCTAAAAAAGGCATTTTTTTGAAGGGATTTTGTGAAAACAGGGGTTGGCGCTCTGGTATAAGGGCCACCAGAGGATTATAAAGCTCTGTTTAGTAACATAAGGGAGCTTTAGTGCTCTGCTAACATGGGAAGGGGGGTGCCAAGCTCAAAAAACTCATAAAAAAGTCCAAAAAACCAAAATTTTGATCAAATTTTGACAGGTAAGCTGAGTGTGATGGGGTAAGAGTCAATCAACAAATGCAATCAGATAAATGGGGTGAACAAGGTCTGAAAAAAATCAGAGTGTAAGGCAAGGTCAATGAGGAAAAAACAAAATGAAGAAAGTTATGATTCCTCCCCAGTGGAGTCGCCAGTTTTTGTTATAGGAAAATCTCCCTGTGGACAGGTAGATCGCTTCAAAGAGCTAGACGCTAACTCTAAGACAGAAAGTGCTTAACATGGACACTGACTTCCTTTCAAATCTATACAAACTAATACATGAGAAGGAAGGAGAATATCAGTACCTATTTATCGATGTTTGTCCCTGCACGCTCCAAATCGAGCTCCAAACTCTCGCTCCTCACTGAGTCCTGTAGACAAACAAAGCACGACCACTTCCTACTCTATTGATATTAGCTTGAAAATAGATCTATCTATCATTGATAAGTTCATGTAAGATCAGACACAAAATAGAAATAAACAGGCCAAGTGTGTCATATTAATGAGAATAACGACAAAAGTACTTACAATCATAGATGTGAATGCGATAGCTTCGTCAAGTCCCCTTCGTCTAACCCTTGCTCGAAAGATCCACAACCTGGATGATAGCAGATTCACTGATCACTCTCCTTTGACTAATTGTGTGTTTCCTATGAGATCATAGGTTTCATGCTAGCAATTCTTCTCCTTCTTCACAATCATAGAGCCTACTTATATAGGTTAAGAGGAGCTTAACCTCTTGAGTTATCTTTAAAACAAGTTGAGGAATCCCATCCTTAGATCAAGGATCTCCTGATGGAACCAAGAATTTGAATGCAACTACCTTCTAAACTTGAGAGATCCTCCTCTTATTCTCCTCAACGGGCCAACTACTGCCTCATATTAGATAGCGCTCCTTGAGAAGGGGTATCAGAGCGCTATAGCACTCCCTAGGAAGCTTGAGGGAGGTGCTAGCGCTCCAAGGATGGATAGCACTCCTTCAGAGGGGCAGATAAGCGTTATAACGCTCCCTAATACCTTATAGGGGAGCACCAATGCTCCTAAGGCTGATGTAGGGGAGTGCTCACCTTCAAAACCTTTGTTTAAGAGCTCCTCTCAGGTGATAAGAGTTCTTTGACTTTAGTTAATCATTTTTCCTCCTCCAAATCAAGTGTATGAGATGTCTTAAGTGTCCTTCTCATGTCGTTATAAGAACAACATAGGCATCATGGAAACATGCTTTCTTTGACACTTGTGACACTTGTGAGAAAAATGCAACACTTGCGACACTTATAATGACGACACTTGTGACACTATCAAAGTGAGTATTTTTTATGTGTAACAGTCATCATCCACCTTTCCAAAAGATTCACATCCCATAACTCCGTCAATCCTTCTCCCTCATTCACTTGTGGCAAGTCCCCTTACCATGATTTTTCCCCTCAATCAATAACCGCCACATCACCCATCCATATCCCTCAATCATTGTCACCTACCATCTCACATTCTAAAAGACCCGTTGGCCATTTATTATTGGATAACTTATCCGTTAACCAGTTGATCTATCCCCCACACCCAACGGATACCCGTTTATTCAAAATTACCCTCACTCTTCATTCCTTCATCATTTACCCACTCATCGCACCAGAGAATTTACCCTGCTTTCTTCTCTGTTATAGTCAGTCGCCCCCATCTATAGTCGCCCCCGCTAATATTTCTTTATTTGTAGGTATTGTTATAGTAATGGTGCCAAAATCAAAACAAACAGAAGGAGAGGAGAATCTGTTTCTCCCACCTCCTGTCGATCTCGACAGGATTCCATTAGCCAACAAAGACTACTTAATCGTAGACACTAAGTGCGATTTCGACTTTGCAAACCTTCAATCATGGCTTAAAGAAGTTTTCCTGGACCATAGTGAAGAAATTGGACTCTAGGAGTCAAACCTACCCCTGTATCTCTTCCCCCAGATTCACCATTTCCCAGAGTTCGCCCTCAAATGCCAAGCCCACTATAGTCCCAAGTAAAGAGCCATCGTATCCTCGTCCGGGAAAGTTCTCTTCCTCATCACGCAAGAAACCATCGACCAAATGATGAAAATATCCCGAGATGACTCCGCATCACCTTTTAACCTTGAAATCCTGACAGAGTTATATCAGAAGATGACTTTTCCTCAAAGAGCTCAAATATTTGAGATTTTTCTTCCACAATCTGCTCAGCTCCCCTCTACAAATCCCCCTTATCCTTCCTCCATGTTCTCAACCAATGGAAACCAGGTTATCATGTCCCTATATGCCTTGTTAGTTTATTATTTAGATCAGTGGGTAGATGAACCCATTGTGGGATTTTTGTCTAGTTTCTCCACCGATGAGAAGCCTACTACACAGTTTGACTTTATCACATTCCTGGTGAACAATATTCACGAGCAATTTGTCAATTTCAGCACAGAAGTCATTTTCCTGTATTCTTCAATACTAGAATACCTGTTCCTTTTCTTCCAAGCAGACAAATTTTATTTTTCCATGCAGAAGATGGACGAAGATGGCAGACCCCAGGCATAACTGCATGGACTTCCCTGCTCAGACATAACTCCATGGAATTTAGTTTCAAGTAGTTCATCGATCAATTCTACAACCTAGTGGTGAGTATGTTCAGCGGCAGACCCGAACCCAAGATTAATGATGAAGTTCAACGGATCCTACATCTCTCGGATCATACAAAGACTGGTGATTGGTATCTGTACCAAAATCACACTGAGATCAGAGTCTATGGGTGCGAGTTGGCCCCATATAAATTGCCCAAATACTTACCTGTTAGAATTTTTTCTCTGGAATACATAAGTCAGATGATAAACTCGGATGATATTTATTTTGTGTCTTTAAAGAAGAAGCAATAGCTTAGAATCAAAGAGAAGATTGGGTCTTTCATCTGCAACAATCAAGGTGCCGAGGAGGAAGCAGATAGGCTGCTAAAGGAAATGAAATTCTTTATGAGTTTCACATGGCACTATGATCCATGCAGGATCATTTCAGAGATGAGGATAAAAAACTAGAATATACCATATGTCCACAAATGTAGGCCTGAGGTAGAGAAATTTGCAAACCAGACAGGATGGCAACCAAACACTTTGGTTGAAACAGAACAATAGGACCCCCCGGTCACTGTATCACAGACAACAACACCACAGGCTCCAAACGAGAAAAGGCCTAGGTAGGATCTATCACCTCCTATCACTGAAGTGTCATTAGAAGAATTCTGATTGCATACCAAGAGGCCAAAAACTAGTCCAGCTCCTGACCTAGCTAGAGAAAAGGAAATTCCATCCACTACAGTGACAGAGGTTGATCAGTCTCTCCTCAACACAAGAAGCAAATAGATTATAACCACTATGTTACCAAAGAAGACTACAGATACTCCACCAATCAACTAGCCAGGCAAGACAGGACCAAAGCTAAGCATCTTTGAGAAATATGACTTGATCAAGAAAAAGAATCAAACTCTGACCAACAGCACATATGCCCAATTCTGGAAGTAGACGTCGTCTGCACAACACAAGTTTCTATCGACGTTCGACACGGAGAAGGGAAGAATACACATGGAATTTCTCTAAGCATAGGTACCAGACCCAAAGGTAATGACCGATTTCAAGACGACAACTTTTGAATTCCAGACTAAAGACGTGCACCCTATCGATCAAATGGATTTTCACAGGTAGATGGGAGAAATGGTTTTCTCCACACTAGCACATGCTTCCACTACTACCTCCAGGTTACAAATGTCTCTGAACAACATCCAGACACAGTTGAAGATGGAGAAAATATCAATCTTTTGCCAAGGATAACAGGATCAAAATGCTGGAGGAACTGGTCCTCAAGATCGGGTATGACCCCTTGAATGTGAAAGTAGTCAAGGAGATGATCAAGAAGAAAAATGATGACATAGCATATTTGAGGAAACAATTGATGCTACCACCAATAGTAGACTCGTAGGAAAAGGAAATAGCAGAGGGAGAAGGAGAAAAAGATGAGATGCTTAAGTTAATCATGGAGAAAAATGAACAACTGAAGGAAATGGAAGCTATGATGGAGAAGATAGTGAAAGATAAAGAACAGTTGAAACCCATGGAAGTCATTTCGTTGAGTGTAGTGCCACTCTTAGGAGTGAGCACAACACCATTAGAAGAAGTCCCATCAACGAATCCATTGATGTCTATGGAAAAGATGGTTGAATTGGCCAAATCTATGGAAGAGATGAACCTGCAGGAGACAGAGATTAGCAGGCTCAAAAAGGAGATTGAGAACCTTAGATAACTCAAATATTCTTATCAAACTAGCTTCTCTAAGGAAAAACATGTGTCAGACCAGCTCAAACAAGAGTTACAACAACTCCGGAAGAAAACAATGGTAGGTAAAACACTGGCCGAAGTCAAAGAAAGTGTCTGGACAGACATCGCCAAGTCTATGAACAAAATATGGCCAATGATGCAGATTATGTTTGGGAAAAATGAATTGGTGCAGAGAATTTAACAAGCCATCGAGAAGATCAAATCAGAACTGGGAGAGATTCCCACACAGGCTAATGAAATCATCAAATTCTTGAATTCTAAAACCAGAGAGGAGCTGGAAGAGATGAGAATTGAGGATAGAACAGAGACCATCCTTGAGGTCAAAAGAGTCTTGAACAGGAGAGGATTGATGTTATAGCTAGAATAAAAGGTTCAGGCCATGGACCTAGGGGTACAAAAAAAATTCAACAAGATTCAGGCTCTATAGAAGAAAGGTCGTCCTTGTCTAAAGGTGATAAATGACAAACTAATGACACTCCTAGACTACAAAAAGAGACTGGTTGATGTGGCTAAGGATAGTTCAAAGTTTTCTGGGATTCAAGGTAGCATTACTGGCAAGGCATTCATAGATGCACTTCAGTTGGATATCAACATTCAACATGAGATCCGGTACATGTTCATCACCAAGCCTACTTTCGCCAAGTACACAGAAATGGTTGAAGTCTACCAAAGGCTACTCAAAGTTAGTGTTCCCAGTCATATTTGATGGCAATAGATTTGGGACCTGATCGAGTAGTAGATGAGTTGTCCCAGCCCAGTCAGCTATCTAGTCAGATGAGGTCATGTAGAGGCCTCACCAATGGTTCACCCAGAAAATAACATGCAGTTGTGACACATCATCAAACAGTTTCCTAGATTCTTGTAATTTGTTAAGTTAGTTAGGCTAAAAATAGATTTACCACATCTTGATCTTTAATGACAGAATCGTTTGTAATTTTGGGTTATAAATACTTCACTTTTTGAAATATTGAGGGTTGATATTTACGCCCTGTGAGCTATCAGACTATAATATTTTTCAAGAGATCTTCCATTAATACAAAGAGGCATTTTTATAGGATTCTTGTGTGTATTCACTAGTGATGTTTTTGTTTCTAAGTTTAATGTTATTCTCGCTTAGTTATCACATTGTTTGCTAAATATAATCTTTGAAAGTAATGAATGTTGTAGAATTTATCTTTGTATACCCTGTTTCTCACTTTGAAAGATTTTAGTGTTTCATCTTCTGATTTTATGATAAATAAATTCTTAACTTCTTCTTTGTTGTAATTGACATTCTCACCTTTTTCTGCTATTTCTCATTTATGCTACTAAAAGAATCTAGTGATTACATTATCTCACCCTGTGAAAAGTTTCTTTTCTTTCTAGTTTAGATTTTATTTCATAATACAGAACCCATAGCCCAATGGATGTGTAAACTCTCTCAGCCAACCCAACGAAAAATACAACAAACAAAACCAACATATTTTATTTACCTAGCCTAATATTTTAAATTTGAAACATATCTAAATCATACAGAGAGATCCCTGTCTAAAGCTGGTAGGGCTAGATCCCATCTTCGAAGTAGTTGGATAAATTTACCTCCCATAAATTTCTTCTTTTCTAACAACCTCTAGGAAATTTACAGAGCGTTAACACAAAGCAATTGAGAGCTTTGGCTAATTTATAGTGAATGAAATTATGAGTACTACCAGAATCAATTAGGACTATTACCTTTTTCTTTTTGATGTATCCTTAAGATCTTGAGGATTTGAGGAGTGATAATTCTATCCAATGCATTACACGATATCGCATGAGTCATTTCTTTAGGCGAAATTGCTTCTACATTTTCATCTTGAGATGGTTCGTGTTCTTGTTCTTCTTCCTCTTCACAATCTATGTAGAATAATTTTTTCTCACCACACTTATGCCCCTTACTGTACTTGTTGTCACAATTTAAGCATAAACCTTTTTCTTTTCTTTCGTCCAATTGTTGAGGTGTCAGCCTTGTAGGTTGAGGTATTTTAGAAGAAGGAACATTGTTCTCTCTATAGATGTTAGGATTGGTCCTTCTAGTAGCCATAGCCATATTTTTACTTTCAACATTTCTTGCCACCTTAAATGCATTCTCCAATGATTTGGGTTCCCAAAGGTGAACCTCATGTTGAATGTTATCCTTTAAATTTCCTATGAATACATCAATAAAGTGATCATCTGGAATATTAGTTACCTTTATATTCAATCTTTGGAAGTTCTCAAAGTGCTTGGTAACTGAACCCTTTTGCTTGAGATTTATCAATTGGCTAAAGAAGGTATTTCTCCTTGTATCCTCATAGTGTGCTATCAATTATTTCGTTAAAATTGTCCAAGTCATGAGTGATTTTCCAAAACAAAGCCATCAATACCATACAAATTAATTAGGTTATAAAGAAGCAATTCCTACCTTTTCTGTATGTGGCACATTATGTAGATCAAAAAATTGGTCCATCTGAAGAATCCATGTGATTGGGTCCTTNCCATAAAACTTCCTCATATCGATCTTAGGAACGTGGTTGGTCTTCAACCCAAAGTTGGAGTTTCTCCATTCTTGATTCACCTTCCTTGTGTCCTCATCATGAATTTCATGGGATGCATTTTCACTTTCAAGTGTCTTCTCTGTTACAAGATGTTTCAATACTTCCATGATCTCCTCTTTTAAACCATCCTTCTTTGCCTCCAACTTATCTTCCATCTCATGTAGTTCATATTTTGTTACTATCTTATTTTATAAACCATTTATGTCCCTGTGCATTTCTTCACCTTCATCAAGAGTCCAAGTAGGATTTTCTAGAGGCTTATTTGGTGTAGAAGTTCCCTTTTTGGGTGGCATGCTGGCCAAGTATCACTTTTGAACCTTGATTTTGAGGTGGTTTTGCTAGACAATATTTCTTCTATTGTATCTCCCAAGTTTCGGCCCTTTTGGGTATGAAACTTTCTTTTATGTAGTTCTCAGATATTTCTTCTCTACAATTCCATAGGTCTGATCAAAATTGGATATGCCAAGTGGAATTTATGGTAACTTCACCACAACTTCTTGATTTTTGTCCTTTCCAGGAGATCTTACTTGTATAGCATGCCCTACACAAAATTATTGATATAAAATTCTGAAACTTGTACCAACAATACTACAGACTATCCACTATTCAATGAAACTAGTCCCACTCAATTTGGATACTCTAGGAATAAGTTATGATTGTTTTACCTAGAACAACTTCTTGATACTAGTCAATAAGACTAGTAAAATACCCTATCTTTCACATAGTGTATATACAAATTTAAGATGACCCAAAATATGATGTTTTTACCATGGATAAATTACTAATTTCTGTGAATATCCCATGAAGATCAGGGTTTAAAACATTACACAAAATTATTTATAGCGAAAATTATGCAATGAATTAGTTCAAGATGATTCCAAAACCCTATATTGTACAGGCTGTATCTATGAAATTATAAGGCCTCAGGAGATGAAATTTTAACCCAATGTACCTTGATCTGTCTACTAAATATTCTCCAAGAAGTTCCTTCTAAAACATTGTAGAAAAAAAGTTATAGTGAAAATTCCAAGGTGTATCAGATTTAGCAGCAAAACCCCAAGACCTTGAGCTTTGATACCATATGTTAAGAACCAAATATCAATATAGCATAGAAAAACCTCAGAAAAAGTACTCAATGCCTTGAAAAAAAGATAATTTCAAATAATAAGCCTCTTTGAGGGGGCAACCTCTTTTTACCCCACTTAAATGTTCAAGTACAAGATGATTCCAAATGAAAATGTCTCCTTGGTATATATAGGATACTAGGAGGCATAATTACAACTAATGGAATAAAGCCGACATAAATAAAATAACATTACTAATGTAATATTCCCCAATTAAGGGGTAATGAGCCAATAGTAGGGCTTAACATATCGCATGAATTGAGTTCGACCAATGTTTATCTAAACACAATATTGAAAAGCACAGAAATACTATAGCAAGAAACAGAAACAAAAATGCACTCTGCAATCAGTCTACCTAAAAACAAAACATCATGAAAACACACACACACACACACACACACACACACACACACACACCCACCCACCCACACACACACACACATTTTAATGAAATTATTGTTTTAGGGGTTGGCCATTCACCGAGAGGGCGTCAGGCTCCCCCCTCAGATTTTTCAACTGATACATTCCTACCCCAATTTTCTCAGCCACCTAAAAAGGTTCGAGCCATAAATTCTTAAACTTCGAATGTTTTCCCTTCAGATCATTTTCTCTATCCCATTTTAGGACCAAGTCTCCTACTTCAAAATTATTCTCGTTGGCCTTATTGTTATCAAAACACCTTTTAACTAGTTGTTGATGAGCTATGAACTTCAATTTTTCTTTCTCCCTCTCTTCTTCCAGCATGAGGAAGGTATCAATTCTTTGTTGAATAACTGATGAGGGTTGTACTCTTGAATCCTGAGAAAGATTAAGAGATGGAACATATATCTCATTCGGGAGAATGGCTTCCTATCCATATACCTAAAAGTATGGGGAATTTCCCTATAGCTTCCTTGGGTGTTACTTTATCATCCTGTAAGGCATTATGTAGTGAATTGTGCCAATTCCTTTGGTTGTCTACAACTGTCTTCTTTAATATCCTCACTAGGTTCGTATTGGTTGATTCTACCACTTCGTTCCCCTGTGTATAATAGTTTGTAGAGTATCTGATTATGATTCCTTTGTCTAAAGAAAACTCTGTTAATAGGGTGTAATAAAAGTAAGAGAAATTATAAAAAACAAGGACGGAAGGAATATAGAATCTTATGATCATATGTTGTTCTATGAATTGGATCACCACCTTTTCATTTACATGAGTTAGAGGGATAGCATCTTTGTTAGAAAACGGGACCGCAGAGAAATAAAATAAAACAAATGCAGAAACAAAACACAGAAGACACACAATACAAGAGAGACACAGATTTACGTGGTTCACCCAGTGTGGGCTACGTCCACCAGAGAAATTGCCAGGTCCTTCCTTTATTATTATC
>ML781814.1:731445-760498 GCA_009831015.1 Picea engelmannii
TTAGGGTGGTTGGGGTTGGCCAATCCCGAATGACTTGGATCTTTGCTGGATCCACATGCACCCCTCGCTCATCAATAATGTATCCCAGATACTGAACCTGGGTTATGCCAAAAGTGCATTTCTCCAAATTGGCACACAACTTGCGTTGCCGCAGTGTTTGGAGGACCTATCGGATATGGTGGATGTGCTCTTCCCAAGTCTGGCTGAAGATCAAATTTTCATCCAAGTACACCACTACAAATGAGTTGGTGAATGGCTGCAAGATGTCTTCCATTAGCCTCATGAAGGTTGCAGGGACATTCGTCAACCCGAAAGGCATGACCAACCATTCGAAAAGGCCCTCCTTGGATTTGAATGCAATCTTCCACACATCATAAGGTTCGATTGGTACCTGGTGATACCCAGACTTCAAGTCGATCTTGCTGAAATATTTTTCCCCCTTGAGTTGGTCCAGAAGGTCATCAATCTGTGGGATCAGGTACCTATTCCGAACAGTGATCTTATTTAGTGCCTGATATTCAATGCAGAGTCTCCAAGTCCCATCCTTCTTCTGCACCAATATGATTGGGCTCCCATAGGACGATGAACTCGGTCGGATGTGACCTTTCTGCAACAGCTCATGAATTTGCCTCTTGATTTCGTCATTCTCCAGGATAGAGCGTCGGTAGATGGGTCTATTGGGAAGCGGTGCACCTGGGGTCAGATCGATGGGGTTCTTGACCTGGCAATGTAGAGGCACCCCTGTGGGGGAGGCGAAGATGTCCTCGTACTCCTCCATGACCTTATCCATTTTTTTTTTTCGTGTAGTGGGGCCTTGTCTGGAGGTCATGGCCACAGTATTCCTCTTTCCCTGAGGGCGGATCATCAGGAAAAAAAATTTCCTAGTTTGGGAAATGAGCTTACTGCATTGTTTTGCAGTAACCAAAGATATGGTGGTAGGTGGTGCTATCTCCGGTATCTTGTACAACTTATTTCCCAAAGTGATAATAACAGCACGAGGCCTAGACTCATACAAAACATGTCGCTTCCACAAGTACGGTTGGCCTAATAATACATCAGAAACATCAAGAGGAGCAATGTCACATAATACCTCATCTGTGAAGGGCTTGATGCTATAGGGAAGGTGAAATTTTTGATTGACGCGGAGGTCCCATCCTTGGTGCAACCACCCAATAGTGTATGGTTGTGGGTGTGTTGTGGTTGGCAAGCCCAACCGCTTCACGATCTCTACTGAGATGAGGTTCTTCTGGCTCCCACTGTCGACGATGAACTGCAACGGGGAACCCTTTACCCACATCTTGGAATGGAAAATATGCTCTACCTCCTCTGTATCTTTTGGTTCCTCCTTCTGGATCTTCGTGGTGGAAATGGTGACATTGGGCTCTGCATCAATAATCTTCTTCCCCTGTCATTCCCCTTGTTAGGTTCTGATTCAGAGTCGGAGCATGCATCTGATTTAGAATCCTTCAACTCGGCTACCAGTGACTGCTTGGCCTGACACTCACTTGTGTTGTGAGTGGAGCTCTTATGGAACTCACACCACTTCCCCGTGTCCTTTTTTGACTTTGTGGTGTTGTTCTTTGCTTGTGGCTTTGGCAGGTTGTCCTGGGCTACCCTGCCTTGGCTTGGTCCTTTGTTTTGTGGTTTGGGAGTACCTTTCCCATGCTTCTGATTTTCAAACCCAAAGTCTCGCTTCTTCTGTTTGAACTTCTTCTCAATCTTGGCAGCATATCGGTATGCCACACCAAGTGAGGAGATGTCGAGGAACTCCATTTCCTCCTAAATGTATCTTTGTAGACAGCTGCGGTACTTTAACACCAAATGTTTCTCTCAATATTTGATACCCAACTTTGTGCGTAGGGTATGAAACAGATTCGTCATCTCATGCACATCTTGGTCCCTTTGTTGCCGCAATGTAGTCCATTGTATGTATTTGTCCTCATAGCTCCCCACAGGATAATATTGTTCCTTGATGGCATCTCGAAAAGAATTCCAAGTGGGTGTGGCTGAGAACAAAGAGGGTTCTCCCTCACCCTCTTGCTCCGAGTAGGTTTCCTACTAGTCCTTGAAATGGGGGGCATCTTTGAGGAGTGCGAAAATAATCTTTTCTCGATCGAAAAATTCATGAACCGAGAAATATCCTTCTAACATATTCAACCATCTATATATGACATCTGCATCTATTTGGCCATCAAATATAGGAATTTTAAATTTTACTTGTACCTTAAAAGGAGTGGCACCTCTAGAGTGGCTTCTGGATGTCGATGCACCGCCAGTCGGAATCCATTGGAGAATCTGGGCAAAGTTGTCCATCATCGCATTCCTTTGTTTCTCAAGGGCCTCCTCGAGAAACATTTTTATAGGATATCCTACTCCCTCATCTTTCTTTTCTTCCCCCATGGGCGGTCGTTGAGGTTTGCGAGGCTAATCTTGCAAAGGTTCAACCAGATCGAGCCCCAACTCCTTATACCCCAGTCTCATTGGGGACATGCAAAGAAGGATCGAGAATGAGTAGACCGTTATGATACCATTGATCCGGATTTATGTAGGAACACAATGAAATACAGAAATACACATAAACGCAGAGATGTAGTGGAAATAAGACTTCATTTCATTAATAACAAATGACTGAAATATGCATCTCAAAAAACCTTCATTTAGGCCCTCAAAATGGCCCCAGAAGTTAAAACCTGCTAAAAATAGTAAATTGCCAAAATTGCCAGAAAACTGTTTTGAGCCAGTCGAAAAAGGTGGGTGGCCACCGATATCTACCTGGATCAATCTCCTTGGATATTAGTGCTAATGAATGATATCAGGTCCTCATTGTTGTCATCATCCTTCTAAGTCAATATTGCAACTAACAATTGGTTGGAGGAAAAAGTATAGAATAAGAAATATTTGCTAAAATCAGGACTCCGCAATACTAGGGCTTGAGATATTTCAACCTTAATATTACCGAAAGAACTTGTTTTCTCATCATCCCACTTAAATTCAACATCTTTGTAGATCATTTTTTGTAAGGGTTTGATAGTTTCAACAAAATTGGGGGTGAATTTCCTCACAAAATTGATTTTCCCAAAGAAGGATTGCATAGCCTTTTTGTTGTGGGAGAATGGAAGTTTATCTATAGCCCTAATCCATTCTAGGTCTATGCGAATTCTTGTTTGAGATATAATATGACCTAGCAATTTACCTTCCTTGACACCAAAAATAGTTTTCTTAGGGTTTAAGGATACACCGTATTTCCTACACCTTTCGAAAATATGGGTTAAGTGTTGGATGTGATCTTCTCTATTCTTTGAATACACAATCACGTCATCCAAATAGAATACTACACACTTGTTTATTAGTCCTAGAAATTCTACGTCCATGGCCCTATGGAAGGTTTCCCCTACATTGATTAACCCAAAGGGAATACATTTATAAGAGAAGGTTCCCCACTTGGTTCAGAAGGTAGTTTTCAAATGGTCTTCCTCTGAAACTAGAAATTGGTTGTAACCTGAAAAACCATCCATGTTATTGGATAAATTAGTAGGTGCAGACACTAAATGATCTCCCTAGATCCACCTAGATCTAGAACAAAACACACCAGAACATGATGCTTTCCTTAAGTTTCAAATATTGAATTTACTAACTAAAGAGGGATAGGTGACATACCATTTAAATGTCGCTTCCTCTCACTATGGCCATCCTAGCTCTGTTCCAACACTTATGCAATGATGAACCTACAAAAGAACACAACCAACCAAAGTGATAGAAATAGAATAAACTCAATATAAACCTATGTATGTGATCAAGGAATCATACAATAAAACACAACAAGATTTATAGGAAAGAGTCATGTTATTGTATCATATTAAATGTGAAAAAGAGATTACAACCATGGCCTTGATGTCGTAAGGTCCCTTCCAACCATCCTTCATTCCCCACACACTTCTTTCTCCAAGGATTTTGAGACCATGGATCTGATAGCTACTCACAATCTATCTTGACAAAGAAAATCTCAAAGCCACTCTAACCAAGCTAACAATCCCAAGCCAAAAACAACTTATCCAAAAACAACTTATCCCTTCTACATGAGAGCTCCTCTCCTTTTATAAGTTGAAGAGGATAAGGTGATGAGGTTAGGATGATCCCACTAAATCATGAAGGTGATTAATATCCAAACCATTCGAATGCCACCTCAATCTAGAAGTTTATCCTTCTAGAAGATTCAAGAAAATAATCATTTTTCCCACATGTAAGCATTCTCGCACCCCACCTATAGAGTAGACTACGAACTCCTCATGACTTAGCTATGATGCAGCCTACGAGAATTAGGAATTCTCGCACCCTAGCTATAATTGAGCCTGTGAACTTCCTTTTTTATAGGGGTTTTACAAAGGAAAATGCAACTTCTTTTCTCAGGAAAATTTCTTCTCCCTTCCTTCTTCTGGAACTCGGGCCACTGACCCCTATGAAGGCAACAGATAGGTTTACATCATTAACAGTCATAGGGATGGAAAAAATAATGTGTAACAGAGAGCCCCCCAAAGTATGAAGTTAGAACACAGTGATAGCTGAAATACTTTGTCGAGTGTGTGTAGGGAACAAGGAATAGTCAATCGAAAACCTTCCAACAAACAAGGAAATATAGTACAATAATACATTATCACTGATGTAGGCATTCCCATACTTAGAATACAAATGACTTAGTGATTTAGTGATTTCAAGGGTACAATATTCCCAGATAGCATCCCACTCTCGAGTTGCACAAAGTTGCATAAATGGTACAATGTTGCATAAATTTGCATAAGTTCCATAAAGTTGCATAATTTGAATAAGTTGCATGTTGCATAGTTGCATATAGTTGCATAGTTGCATACAAAATTGTTGCAATATAGTTGCAATATAGTTCTGAATTACGTCTTATAGTTGCATATAGTTTCATATATTTGCAATATACAAATGTCGATGATAGCTCAATTACGTCTTATATGCCATATTCTAACCCTCTTGTTCTAAATTTCCCTACCACTACATTTATCCTATTTAATAGACTATGGTGCTTGGGTGGGATATGGGTGTCATTCACAATTTTTTCACACCAAGTATGGAACTTAGGTTTTGTCCATGGTCATGGACACCAAACATACACTGTGGATCTGTGTGTTAAAGACACAAATTTGAACATAGCCACAAGACATACAATGTGGATCTATGCAACAATACAAACTGAATATACTCCAATGCAACCTGAATCTGTGAGAAACAATTTAGGGTCTTTATCTCCACCACTCTATAGTACAAATCTAACCATGTGATTACATGTGTCGAAGTCAAACATGGTAAAAACCACTTGATTACCGATCATTAGTGTATACCGTTAACAAGCACGAAGGAAATCACCATTAATGTCAATGACTCCCAAGGTACACTAGTACAATCCAACGAATGTGAATTAATGAGTTGAAGTTGAACACTCGGTGGAATCTCCTGATTAGGGGTCAATAATGAAAACCCACTGTTGAAAGCGAGGAAACCTGCCATTGAGGCATGCAACTTCCAAGATAGAAATTGGTTTCTATGTCTAATTCTTGGGTAATGAGTTGAACTAATGCAGGAGCATCGCCAACTCATCAAGCGAGCTAGCACATCAAGCGGAGATCAGCTGGACAAACAAACCCAAATTTTTGAAGTGCTTTGGGATTGTAGAGCAAGTCTTTAATGAAGCGCCAAACCTTCAAGGAAACATTTATGAAGGAGTGCATTTTGTATATTGTATCAGACCTTGAGCCATACGCTCTTGTCTGAAGTAGATAGGAGGCATTTAATAGATTTAATGCTGGTAGATAGGATTTTAAGTCTAGATTTGATAGTTTTAGAGTTCGAGAGGGAAAACGGATATAGACACCCTCCTTTGTACATTGTAACATTAGCCTGAGTATTATTGAATGGAAGCATTCAGGAGAAGAGGAGAGCAAGCAGAGAATAGTGTATGAAGAACACCCATGTACAAGCATTTGAATTAATAGAAGAAAGTTCTAATTCAAACTCATGACTAGTGTTGTTTCTCTGTGTATAATGTTTATGTGCTCATGAATGTTTGCTTCTGGATATGCATTTGCTTTGCATATGTTGTGCATGTGATTTCAGGTTTCAATCTAAAGTCTGAAGGGAAGATGAAATGAGTTTCAATTGTTTCTCTATCTGAGCTAGGAGATTCCTGCAAGGTGTGCAGTTGAATTCATCCGCAAGGAGTGTGTTGATGAAGGCTCAGTAGTCTAATTCTTGTTCTCATTCACCCAGAAGTGGATTTGGGGTTGTTGAAGCCGTGCAAGAAGTGTGCAGGCTGAAGCAGAAGTCTCAGTCGTGAATCTAAGCAAAGGGAGTTGAAGACTGTTGCTGCAGGGGGTGCGCAGGGTCAGAAGGATTCAACACTTGGGAAGTTGTTGAACGTCGAGTGTAAGGAGTGCGCACAAGTTCCTCTGAAGAGTCAGAGTGGAAAAGCTCAGGAGGTTTAGCACCTTTGTGGTATCACAAAAGGAGAGCACAGGAGGTGTGCCGGGAAACGTTTCAAGAAGGAGTTTCAAGCGCAGACGTTGAAGGGTAAGTGCTGAGAAGAACACTTAGCCAATCTCGAGAAATCTCCTAGGAGGAGAAATCGACAGTCAGGATTGCTGCAAGAAGAAGACAATGAAATCCCATCGACCGTTAGATTTTGGAAGAGTTACGTGGGTTTTAAGCCCTAATGTTCAGAGGAGGAGTCATCGGGATATCACGATCATCGGGTTTTTAAAGGTTAAGGATTAGAGGCCTTGAAAGTCTCAAAATTTTGAGAAAGGATCTCAGTCGTAGATATTGACTGGACACGCGTCAGGCATCCAGAGAAGAGGCAGAGTTCAGCTCATCGTAGAATCAGGGTTTCCGGAGTCGTGAACCTCTTACAGAATGAAATCATGATCCACAATTTCCTGATAGGATCAGAGCCGTTGATCTCATCAGAGACATGTGGCAAATGATCCTGGAGAGTTGGGGTTAGACATTCGGGGTTCCCACCTACAAAGGAATCGTTACATTTGAAATCACGATTTCGTGACACCCGATAGAGTGGAGAAGGAAGTGGTGACGTGGAGGAAGGAGTTCATATGTGCATCGGGGATTGGCAATTCGAGATTCTCGGTGACAAGGAATTTACGACTGGAGAAGTCATGAAATCCTGAAACGTGACGGTCCCACAGCCAAAGCAGTTAAAGGGAAGACAGGTGTCATTGCATATCGGAGTCCGGGACTTGGAATAGTCCGTGGACGAGTGCATTAGAAATCGTAAAATTATGAAAGGCGATTTCCCGATGGGGATATTCCTGATAGGAGAAAGGAAACCGTGAAAGGATACTCATCGGGTTTTGGGGATTTGGGAGACCCGAACCTGTGAGTGCAGGACTCGCGATCATGCGAGGTCCGATTTCCTGATAGGGCGAAGGGAAATCATAAGGTAAGTTCTGTGGGTGTAGAAAAGTCCTGATAAGGGATTTGAAGAGTGCTTCAGCTCTTCGGGCCGAAGGAAAAGAAGGTCCTAGTGGGAGTGGACATGTCCTGGGTGGCGCGTTTGCGTCATGAAGTCGACGGGAAAAGACTCATCACAGGAGGGCCTTAATGTATCCCACATCAATGACATGAAACAAGTAACAATATTTGATGTAGATCAAGGTAACTAGTAAATTAGGACTGACTCAAGGATGGCCAACACAATAGAAGGCTTTAAGAACTGAAGAAATGGATGACACAATAGAAGGATTTTCGGGTTGGACATCTTTTTGAACATATTGATGACACAACAACTGTCTTGGAAACACTGACTCAACAATAGGGATCACATACCAATTTGTAATCTTATAAAGAGTATGATCAAGAGACTAGTGGGTTTTCCAACCTAGACACAAGGCGAGTGAAAGGGTGTCATGTTCAAAAAGTGACTCTTCCATGGAATACAGGTTTAGACACATTTCTTTCCCAAATTTTCCCCCACCATTTTTGGCGAGTACCTCTTTATTTTTACACAAGCTTGAGGAGGATAACATATGATTGTAATGTAATCTCATGCTTCGGATGAGTCCCTCGGAGTATGTTTAACAAACCCTAGGAAGGAGTGGTTTGGTCTCATAAGGGCCTTTCGATGTTTTTTTAACAAGTCCAAAGATAGAAAACTCAGGGGTTTTTCATGTTTTGAGAGTCTGAAAAACACTTAAAGAGAACTCTCCTAGTTCCTTTTTTGTAAATTATTTTGACAAGACCAAAAAAGTGATAAACTATCGCCCATTGAACGTTTTCTTCAAATAGTTTTATGAGCGTGAAAAGAACAAGACCGCTCAGCAATCTTTTCATGTTTAGAGAGTCTGAAAAGAGCTTAAAGGTGGGTCCAGGTGGTTCCTTTTTCATGTAACCTTTATGAGTTTGAAAAAGTGATAAAAGTATACTCAGTTACATTCTCACGTATTTACGAGCACGAGAAAGAACAAAGACTAAGATCAGTAACTTATTCTCATGTATTTACAAGCATGAGAAAGAACAAAGACTAAGCTCATGATTGTTTTCATTTTTATGAAGATTAAAAACAAAACAAAACAATTCTTGGGATAGATTTTATTTTTACACAAGCTTAAAAACTAAACAAAACTACGCCTGGGCATGGTTTCATTTTTACACAAGCTTGAACCAGAGGAAACTATGCTTGAGGTAGGTGGTTTCATTTTTACACAAGCTTGAACCATATAAAACTATGCTTGTGACTTCGCAATGCATAAAACATGGAATGGTTGGTACTTATCCCCCAGCTTAAGAAACTAGCCATTTTAACTTCAACATGAAGTCCAGAGGTTGTAAGCAATGCCCCTCAAGCTTCTTTTCGTCCAACTTCAAAGGTGGATGAAATGAAGTTTCAAACAATAGATGAAGGAATTGACTCAACAGAGAGGGGGAAGTTGTGTCATTTTTTAACGAGCTTGACACAGGATCATAACTATGCTCGTGACTCTATGTATAATCCCCAGACCTTTGTTTCATTTTTTAACGAGCTTGATATAGAAACAATAACTATGCTCGTAACCTCTGTTTCATTTTTTAATGAGGTTGCTACAGAGACAAAAAAACTATCCTCAAAGTGGTTTCATTTTTTAATGAGATTGAAATCAGAAAATCATGCTCAAAGACCTCCATTTCATTTTTTAACAAGGTTGTCTCAGAGACACAAAAACTATCGTTGAAGTCTCTCTTCTTGAACATGGATTCCAAGAGGACAATGCTCCAGAATGACACCATGTCAAGGGACAAAACTCAGTCATGGATTCCAAGAGGTATTTACTGGAAGGAAGAAACACACTCTGGAAGGAAACCATGTCGAGGGTCATGACAGGAGTAAAGAGATCAGGCTCTAACAACCCTATCGAAGAGATAACTATGTCAACTACTAGATCTAAGTCATCAAAAGTTTAATCCATGGGTGACAACACCACACAATTAGCATGTGGTGGGGGAGATACTATCTGTGTATAAGAACCATTTAGGGAGGCAATCCAGTCAGGACTGATGAATGAAAGTTGATCAATAGTCACAATTCTTCCATCATGAGGGAAATATATCACATGAAAAAGAGTAGACACAATAGCTTTCATGGCATAGACATAATCCCGCACAAGGAGTAAAGCGAAATCCAAGAGATCTTGGACTACCATGACATCAATAAAGATAATTTTCCCTCCCAAAGTTATAGAAAACTGGGGAAGGGTCCCTAAAGGTTGATTGGTTCTTATGTTAAAAGATAATAGATTCTGTGTAACTATCACAACTGGAGGATAACCCAAATCTTGCCAAATAATAGAGGACAAAATACTAATGTTTGAGCCTTCATCTATCAACATTTGAGGAACGTACCGACCACAAACCTATATTGTAATCTGGAAAGGAATGTAAGAGGGAATATGAGGTCAAGTTAGCACACCCCAATCAAAATGGATGGCCTCATTACTTGGAGGGGGTCCTACGAGAGAAGGAGGAATACCCCTCAGCACGAGAGATTTTGTATCAACGAGAAAAACGTGGGAAGTATCGGGTTTACTCTCTAGTGGGAGAGTAGGATCGACCGATGGAGAGATCTTATCAACCACTTGAGTTTCATTATCCAAGGAGAGAATGGGGTCGACAGGTGGAAACAAATTGACCGCTTGGGTTACACTCTCTAACGAGAGAGTGGGATCGACCAAAGATGGGATCAGATCGACCGCTTTAGTTTCACTCTTGGAGGGGAGAGAGGGATTGACCGAGGATGGTATCGGATCAACCACTTTGTCAACTATTTCAACTAAGGATGTGACCAAATGGATGACATGATCAACCGAATTGGCCGATGAAGGGACCAGAGTGATCATTCCATCAACTATAGGGGGGTCATGAGTAAGCTTGCGATAAGCAGCTGAAAGTTGAAGCTGTGAAATAGTCATGTCTTCCAGTAATTTTGAGGCTTCGTCCATACAAGGGAAAAGGTGAGTGAGATGAATCCCTTTGCATAACATGCATGGGAACTTGACTCAACTTTTCTTCCTCCCAATGGTTTCTTGACTAGTCGACAGGAATTCATCAACGTGTTGTTCAAAGGCTAACGACATGTGTTGGTGAGGATGTGTAGACCATGCTTATATAACCTTGGATAGACCAGGGCATTCCTTAATAATATGGCTACCCTTACAAATCCTGTAAAGGTACTTGGGCTTACGAGTTGTTTGGGTGATCTTGACATCATCAACACTCCCAACATGATTAACAATAACTGGTTGTTTTCCAACATGTTTGACAGTGGTTGGAGGTTTTGACCCTCGCTTATCTTTCTTCTTCTTAATATTTATTTTCTTCTTCTTCTTATTCACCGGGTTACTAGCTTCAAAACTTTCACTTAATGAAGAAGGTGAAATGGAAGGCGACCTTGCAAGAGAAGAAGGCAAAGAAGACCTTACTGGTGAAGAAAGTGAAGGATCAACATGAGGTTGATGCTCTTGGGGGGAAGTGCTTATGACTGAAGCACTAACTACACTCGGAATTACCTGAGTGGAAAAAAACCATACTGGTAATCCAATAGTGAGATCTGGAAGGCTCAAAGTAGTGATGTGAGGAGGTCCAATGTTTCCATAAGAAGGAAAATCAAAAGGTTCCCCTGGAGCAGGGGTTCCTTCATTGGTCATTTCAGGAACTGACACCATTAAAACAAAGATCCAACCTAGAGTCTTCTATGGAAAACAAACAGCACATGCTAAAAATCTAGTAAGCAAGAAAGCAAACAAAACCTTCTCACAATGAGCTCACTAGTTGGTGATGAAATCCAACGTCGTGAGAACAAAGTAAGAAGGGGCTGAGATAGAGTGGGTGGAAAAGTTACGTTGATGACCTTCTTAACAGACTTACACCCTGGTGCAAGCTCTCACACATAATCATGGGTATACCCTCCAAGGAGCCCAACTGCGTTTGTCCAACGTCGATTCTAGGTATCGTGAAGACTTGCCCCTCCACAGTCACCTCATGTGAAGAACCTAGAGAGATAGGCCACTAAGGTTACGAATCACTACAGTGATGCCTGGCGAAACAGTCAACATCATGATCCATGTGCAAGGGCAGGGTATCTAGCCTGAAATCAACTTGAAAGGCTTCCACTCATCATTGTGGGTATACCTCTCAAGCGACCCCCATAATACGTGCGACCTCTACACCAAGACCAATAAAGTAGGGTGAATAACTCTACTAGTCTCAATGCGACCTCTTGATTGACCCTTGTGTTAGAAGGGCTTCCTAGGAAAAAATGTAATAAGTGGATTTAACCGCTCCCTAAATCAAGTTTTTGTGTTTGTTTGCAACTTTGGAAAGTAATATTTCACACCTATTCCAAAGCCCTACAACTAATCTAATGTAGGTTTGCTACCAGAAATTATAAAAAATGTCTAATCAATTTTTATAAGTGCTTTATTTTATGGATGTTGTTACTCAAAAGGAAAATGGCATGAAAAATATGGTGTTTTGACTGACTCGAAAGTTATGCAAAGAGATGAAGATGAAATATTTTCATTTCGATGAAATCTATGCTATAAGAAGGAGAAAACGTTTATCATTCCCAGATGCACAATGTCCTAAAATATATTAAACTCATCAATATCAAGATTCTCAAGAAATGAGAAAAAGGTATTGTACACCAATGTACAATTCATGGCCCCCCCTGGCCAAGAATCATGCAATTTCACTACTTCAAATGCAAGGATGTCCCCAATGTAATATAAAGCAAGAAATTAAATCTTTTTGTTTCAAAAATTTCACTAAAAGCAATAATGAACTTTGTTAAAACAAAGAAACCCAAACTAAAATTTTTCTTTTAAAGCGAACTATTCAGAAGAAATTTGATCTTTCCCTAAACAATTATAAAGAAAACACACGCTTTGTAATTGAAAGATACTCAAAGCAAGAGACTAATCCTTCAAAACCAAACAAATCCAAAGTGGCTAAAAGTAACTCTCAAAGAATGTCAAGCAGACTGTAAACAGATCAATATAGGCTCCAAATCTCAATCCAACAAATAAAAGTAAAATGGGTCATCAAAATATGACAAGACCCAATACAAAAAAATTTACAAACAAGTTTGCAGCCTAGTAGTAGAGTACAGTGCGAAAATTAGGTATGCTCGCAGGCTATACACTGGTAGGGCGTGAGAAGTTTGCACTGGATCTAACAACAGGGTGTGAAAATCAATGGTTTTCACAGGCTGTAGAGAGGTACAGTACGAGAATGTTTGTAATCAAAGAAAATTTTGAAAAAGGATAGGGAATCTAAGTGAACTTCTAGATCCAAAGAGTCTGGATGGATGTCCCACAGACTCAGAAACCAAAAAACAAGCAATCAAAGGAAGGGAAACTAGACTAAATAGGAAGCAATTTGTTACCCAGCTGAGTCTCCAATTTTGTTATTGGATAAATCGGTAAGTGCAGAAACTAACTGATCTCCCTAGATCCACCTAGATCTAGAACAAAACACACCAGAACATGACGCTTTCCTTAAGTTTTAAATATTGAATTTACTAACTAAGGAGGGATAGGTGACATATCATTTATATGCCACTTCCTCTCGCTATCGCCATCCTAGCTCTGTTCCAACGCTCATACAATGATGAACCTACAAAAGAACACAACCAACCAAAGTGATATCAATAGCATAAACTCAATATAAACCTATGTATGTGATCAAGGAATCATACAATAAAACACAACAAGATTTATAGGAAAGAATCTTATTACTGTATCATATTAAATGTGAAAGAAAGATTACAACCATGGCCTTGATGTTGTAAGGTCCCTTCCAACTGTCCTTCATTCCCCACATACTTCTTTATCCAAGGATTTTGAGACCACGGATCTAATAGCTACTCACAATCTATCTTGAAAAAGAAAATCTCAAAGCCACTCTAACCAAGCTAACAATCCCAAGCCAAAAACAACTTAGCCCTTCTCCATGAGAGCTCCTCTCCTTTTATAAGTTGAAGAGGATAAGGTGAGGAAGTTAGGATGATCCCATTAAATCATGAAAGAGAGTAAGATCCAAACCCTTCAAATTCCACCTCACCCTGGAAGTTTCTCCTTCTACAAGATTCGAGAAAATGATCGTTTTTCCCACATGTAAGCATTCTTGCACCCTACCTATAGAGAATATTGTGAACTCCTTGTGACTTAGCTATGATGCAGCTTATGAGAATCAGTCATTCTCGCATTCTAGCTATAATGAAACCTATGAACTTCCTTTTTTATAGGGTTTTTACAAAGGAAAATGCAACTTATTTTCTCAGGAAAAGTTCTTCTCCCTTCCTTCTTCAGGAACTCAGACCACTGATCCCTATGAAGGAAACATATAGGTTTACATCATTAATAGTCATAGGGATGACAAAAATAATGTGTAACAGTCCAGCAGGGAGAAAATATCAAAGCCAAACATAGTCTGAAAGAGTTTCTCCATTAGTGGGACTGGGTAGTTGTCCATTTCCGAAGCTCTATTGAGGTTTCTGAAATCTACATATAGGCCGATCTCCCCAGACGTTTTCCTCATAGGAACCAAATTTTCTACCCATGTAGAGTGTCTAACCTGGAATATAATATTATCATCTAGTAATTTCTTTAACTCCTGACACATGAGAGGCTCTAGGGATGGGTGGTACTTTCGTAGATTCTTTTGGAAGAGTTTCATTTCATGCTTTAATGGGATAGTGTGTTGAATGATACGAGTATCATAAGTTTTGATATCTTGGTAGGACCATGCAAAAACATCTTGATATTGTTTGAAAAGTTTGATATGGGCCTTCATTTACTCTTTATATACTATCTTGTCGAGATTTATATTCTTGGGGTTTTTTGGGGTTCCCAGATTTATAGTTTTGTACATGGGACATGAAATCCCCGTCTTTGCATTCTTTGATCCTTTGAATCTTTCCCTTAGGTTAAAAAGGTTTTTTAAATTTGTTAATCCCTTCGGTATCATGTGAGACCTTGGTTTTTCATTTAGTTCATCTGTATGAGGATCAGTTTCTACTAATTTCTCTTGAAATACTTCATCGTCAATAGCCAAGTCTTTAAAATTATTGATTGGTCAAAAAGTTTATGATCTGTTCATCTCCTTCAAAGACCTTCCAATTAGAAATATTTTTTGGCATCGATGGTTTGTAGAGTAGCTCCACAGTGAATCAGGAGGCTTTGTAGTCTTCAAGAGTGGATGACTTTGAGGCAGTAGTGGCCAAAGAATCAACAAGAGTGTTCTTTGTTCTGGGGAACGTTGTAATGTTGAAGGATTCAAAATGTTCTATTAGTTTGTGCACTTCCCGTTGGAAATTTCTCAGGTGGGGAGAGTTGCAATGTATGGTGTTCCTTACTTGTCTAACAATGATTTTAGAATCTCTGAAAACCTTCAATTATTTAACGTTTAAGTCTATGGATTTCTTTATCCCTTGTACTAGAGGTTCATACTCGGCATTGTTGTTTGTGCATTCAAATTCTAGTCTACATGACACGAAATTTTGTTTTCCTTTTCGATCAATGATTATGAACTTTTCCCCTAACCCTTCTTGTGATTTATATCCATTGAAGTATAAGTGCCAAACTTATGGTAAACACCCATCAACTTCCTCTTTCCTATCACTTTCCTCCTTTCCTCCTATCTATTTCCTGGTTTCTAACACCAGTTCCTGGTAGAAGAGGGTTTCCTTCACCGTCATTGGAAAATTTTCTTGAAAACTATTGGCACAGGGGCATACCCAAGGTTCAATGCTTCAACAATTCACAAAAAAAACCCTAAATAGTGACCCTTTTGACAATGTTAGCAGCAATTCTTGCAAGGGGGTTGTTTCTCTTTGGTTTCAGGCCCTTGGTGTTAAATGTGAAGAAGCAGAGCTCAAAATCCCATCAAATATAGTTTATCCAAGGTCATGGCCATGAGTGCAAAAGCACATACTCAGAAAAGTCCACGTTGGGCTTAAAATCAAGTGAGCGGGCAAAGATCGCCTTTTAACGGCGAGGATCCATCAACATGGAAGATCAATAATCATCGGGAAATTACGATCAATGAAGCTACATAAGGTTTAGTGCAAGAGATAGCTCCCATATTCCACGATTTAATCTGGGTTGTCTGATCGTAGGACGTGTGGCGCACATCCACACTTTCAACAATTTGGTCACTAGGAGAATGGGGAAGAGGCACATCACGGACTCCCGATGGGAAAAATCTTGAAATGACTGACACCATTGGATCGAGGAGCCATATCATCCATCCATCCAGGGAATACACTCAGGTTCATTTTATTTAAACACTCAGGTGCATTTGATTTAAAAAGGGCATGGATCTAGGCAGTCATGATCTACATGCCCAAATCTTTAGATGAGGTCCAATTCCAGACCCCCTCCAATGTTCTTCCTTTAATGAGGGGGGGGGTCTGGAATTCATCACACAAGTTTGAGCGACTGTGATTAAAGTGCTCTGATCTAAAACCCACATCCAATTCTAGACCCCCCTTATCATTTTTCCTTTAGCTAGGTTGGGGGGGGGTCTGGAATGAGGAAGTTTTTAGTATGGGTCCCCCTGCTATCATGGCACCTCCTCCTTGCATCAAACCCCACTTCTTCCAAACCACTTACCGCCTCCCTCTTCTGTTGCCATCTGTCCTCCACTCACCCTCATGGTATATCCATTTCCCCTTCACTCCCTCTTACCTTCCAACACCTTTCCTTCTCCCTTCCATGTTGCTCCATCATAAGAAATGTGTCCTCCATTCTTCCAGGTGTCATGTCCCCTCTCTCTTACCCATCGCATTACGGCCTCCTCGTCACCTTCCCGGGGAACATCACCTCATCAGATGGTGACATGGCCCCTCACTTCTCCACCTCTTATCCCTCTCACCTCAAATCCCATGTATTCTACCACATCCATCCACATGGAACCTCCTCATTAAATCATCCTCTCACCTCCTACCATGTATCTCTCTCTCCTAGTCACCTCCACCTCAAAAATTTCCATCTCACCTTCATAGTGTTGGCACCTTCACCTTCCTCATCAGATCCTCATCCATGCCTACCATTTGGGTCCCCCCCGTAGCAGTCTAGTGAAGCAACAGAAATCCAAAGGGAGACCACGTACTGTAGGGGCAGAGTTGACCAGGCCTTATCTGATCCCAAGAGAGCAGTTATTGACATAGTTGACGGTAGTTGAACGTCATCGCCTTCCATAAATAAAAGGTCAGGAAAGGACAAAGCTCAGAGGCAGACTTTCAGTCTATCCTAACAAGGACTGCATCTAATAGAAGACTGCATGGGGAGTATGCCCAACGTCTGCATGTGCATCCTGATAGAGAAGTTCCTCAATGTCAAGCCTTGAACACATGATGTGATTGTTCCTTCAGTGCCTGAGTTAGTTCCAAGTATATGTAGGCATTTTTTCCATTTTTGTATCTATCGATAGTAGAGCTAAGCTCTCGACTATAAAATTTTAATGAAAGTCATCTTCTTTCCATCCTTGTAATCTATGCATTAAAACACTCAGAATTGGAGGATCCATTCGAGGGTTGCGATATTGTAGGATGATGTATGTTTGATCACTGCATGTTTGCACCAGTTTTAATCAGTTTCCTGTGCTACCTTCTCCCTCTCACAATGAATAGCTTGGAATTAGAGGATACATTCAAGTTGTTATAAGAGCATTGGGATGCTCAGAATTGGAGGATCCAGTCGAGATTTCACTATAGTTGTTGTAACTGTGTCATTTAGGCAGATTTCAATGTTTCGTTTTTCTTCTCCAAGCTGCTAGAAGGCTTGATGCCCATATTATTCTTCTTCATATTTCTCACCAAGTCTTCCTTATTCACATTTTATATTCAGCTTACTGATGGAAGTTATATCAAGACCTCACCCGTTTATGCATAGCCTGGCCTAGTTTTTCTGAGTTAAAACAATATTGTTCTGAGTTTACTTCCATTTTATCACCCCTTTTATAAAAAATCGTGACATATAAACTAATGGGCATTGGTATTTTCTCCTTCTACAATCTAGGAGTGACTTCTGAAGCTAACATTTATGGCATTGTTGTTGGGGATGAAGTTGAAGATTCTCCCAGGGATTGAACTACATTGAGCCTCTAATTCTGAAGGTGCATCAGGCATCAGAGCCATACAAGATTGCCACTGTGCATCTACTAACTCCATTGTGACAACTCGACTGTGGAAAGCCTACTATTTCAGTTGTGGGTTCTCGAGGTAGACACACGCGGTCTACTCCAAGGTTTCCTTTAACAACACCTAAAGCCAATCCATAGAATCTTATCAGAAAGGGAAAGACCCTCAAAGAAGGAAATTCTACTGTTGAACTAGGTATTTATGATAGTTCTCATTTCTGTCTGTTAGAAAATCCAATTCCTTCTTCTCAGTTTCTCAGTAGAAGACCCTTTACTAAAGTTTCCTATTTCCTGAATTTTGGGAGTGTTCCTGCTGAGTTTCCTTCCCCTAGTCTTTCATTGGAGGGAGAAAATCTTGTCACTCCTATCTCCCCTGAGATCACAGCCTAGTCTAGACCAAGGAACTTAGGAGAGTTTCCTACCCATGGCTTTAACACCCCTCCTCTGGTTACTATTGTTGTTGCTGTGTTAACCCATCCCTTTGCTCCTTTAAGCCTTGTATCCTTTTCCTCAAATCCTTTGTTGTTCCCTTTTCCTCTCACGAGTTTAGCTCCTCTCTCCCCTGTTCGATCCCCATCTCCACCTGATATCCCTATGGCAAGAGCCAATCCCCCTGGTAATAGAATGGATGCCATAGTGGCTACTAGATATTCCCCTCTAGTCCTACCTCAGCCAGTCAATCCTCTCCCTGCTGGAGATTACTTGAAATGTATGCCTAAATTCACTGGAGAGGAAGACATGACTGTTGAAGAGCACCTTGTTTCCTTCTACAGTTATGCAGACAACCTGAGCATTGAAAATGAAGATGTCTAGATGAGAGTCTTTTTCCAAAGCCTTGATGGTGAGGTTAGACAATGGCTTAGGGGACTGACCCCTAGATCTATTGTTGGGATTGAGGCTCTGGATAATGCCTTCTTAATACAATGGGGAGATAAAAAATATATAATGTATTACATGACATAATTTGTGTCCTTGAAGAAGAAGGAAGGAGATTCTATCTCTAACTTCTCCAAAAGATTCAATAAGATGTACAATAAGATCCCTGTTGATATCAAACCCTTAGAACCCTCTGCCAAAATCACTTAAGCTAGTGCTTTTGACCTTGATTTTTGCCTCCTACTTAGAGAAAGAAGAGCCACTTCCTTGGCTAACATGCAATATGCAACCTTGGAAGTAGAATCAAATGTGTTGGTAGTTAACAGGCTTAGAAGTAAATCTAACAAAGATAGAGGAAGAGGGAAATATGAGGCATCAACCTCTAGTTATTTTGTATCTCACCCTCAAGTGGATGAATTGACAAATATGGTGAATACTCTGTCTACAGAAATGGAGAAAACAAAAATGGAGGGGAAACAGACATACAAAAATCCTCAAAACACCAACAACAGATGCAACTTCAGGAGGCCTAACAAAAATGTTCCTCAGATTATGCCAAGGGAACAAAGGAATAGAGATAGGGATGATCAAAGGATTCATACCCCCCTCTGGAATAACCTTGTCACTGATGAAGATAGAGAAGAAGAGGAGCTTGACCCTGAAATTCACTATATTGAAGACACCTCCCCTTTTCCCTATTTGACTCAATCTGCATATAAATAATCTCTTATGAACAGTCAAATAAATGTGTTGATTAAAGGGGAGAAATCCCATCATATCAGTTATAAGAAATACAATCTCAGATCAAAAAAGAAAGAAGAGAAGTTTGATCAACCTCTCATAGAAGAAAAGCCTGCTAAGTCTGCAACGAACACTTCCTGAGAAAAGAAAACTCAGAACCTCTCGTGAACAACCAAATACCATGTTCTTGAGGTAAGCGAAATTTAGAAGCCTCGTTCCTCCTTCATCTTTGAGCATGAAATTCAAAAAATCAGAGTTCCTGTGCCCATTTCAGAGCTAGTCAAACATCAAGATTTCAAAAAATCCCTCTCTAAGCTTTTGCAGGATGAACCATCCTTCCATTCCACAGACTCAATGAATCTCCAAGATGAAAATCCAATAGTCATCCTAGGACCCATGGTAGAAGACAGAGATCATTCATCACCTCCCTTCTACACATCCTTAAACATTCATGATAAGGTGTTGCATAATTATCTGATGGATTCTGGAGCATCTCATAACCTCATGCCCAAAATTGTCATGGAAGAAATTGGGTTGGAAGTAACAAAGGCCTATCATGATTTGTACTCTTTTGATTCAAGGAGGGTGCAATGTCTTGGAGTCATCAAAGACCTGGTGGTGTCCTTATTCCAACTGCCAATGAAGAGTGTGGTCATGGACATTGTGGTAGCTGATGTTCCTACCAAGTTTGGCATGCTATTGTCAAGATCTTGGATTAAAAATCTTGGAGGAACATTACAGATGGACCTTACATACACTACCATCCCAATATTTGGAGAGGAACATAGAAGGTTGTACAGAGAAACTCAGTTGGATTACATTATAAGCGATGAAGTAGATCCCACCAATTACCCCATCTTTTCCCTTGACATGGATTTGGGATCTAACTTGTTGCATCTCATCAACACTCCTGAGATTCCTCTTCAACTTAGAAAGAAACCTGTTTCTTTTCATGAAGCACATCCCCCAACTACTACTATGTGGAAAATGTTCTTTGATGGAGATTCTTTTAAATATGGTTCAGGTGATGGAATAGTGTTTTTCCCCTACTCAGGAAACCACGTCTCTATCATAAAAATTAGATTTTGAAGCTACCAATAATGTGGCAGAGTATGAAGCTCTTGTTTTGGGCTTAAGGGATGCAAAGGACATGGGGATTAAAGAGATAGCTATGTTTGGAGATGCTGAGGTAATATTCCAGTAAATAAAAAAAATTTACCAGAAAGAACACTCTCATCTTAGGAACTAAAGGAATGAAGTATGGGACCTCATTGACAATTTTTTCCTAGCTTTCAATATATCATTTATTCCAAGAGGAGGAAACAGTGAGGCTGATTTTCTGGCTGTTTCAACAAGTAATTTAAAAGTCCCTCTACCTCCCAAACTCAGCTATGACACAAAAATAAAATATAGGACCTCCATACCTAACAATGTCAAGCATTGGAAGCTATTTGAGGATGATCTTGATATCAAAATATTCCTAGAGATTGTTGAGGAATTTTTAGCATTGCACGTTGATCAGGACCCTGCTTCTGAATCTGACCCTATTGTTTGTATTTTTCTGAACAAGATTGTTTATTATCATATTGTTCAGCTACCCAACAATCATATTCCCAAGGGACTGGTTCCTTTGGAAATACTTTTTGATAGCAATGATTTGGTAGTAAAGGGAAACCACCCCAAAGATAATGTTGATACAACTGAGTGCAACATTGACACAGAGAAGGAATGAATGTTTATCAAGCTGTCAAGCAGCCTATCAAAAGAGAAGAGGGCCGAGTATACTAAGTTATTAAGTGAATTTGTTGATTTGTTTGCTTGGACCTATGAATACCTCAAGACATATGACACAACTGTCATTTAACACAAGATCCCACTCAAAGAAGAGGCCAAACCATTCAAGCAGAAGCTAAGACAGATTAATCCTATGTTGTTGTCTATTATGGAAAGGGAGGTAAAGAAGTTGTTGGATGCTCAAATCATTGTCCCTTTGAGATATTCTGAATGGGTGGCCAATTTGGTCCCAGTGAGGAAGAAAAGTGGAGAAACCAGACTCTGTGTTGATTTTAGAAATCTAAACAGGAGTTCAAGGAAGGACAATTACCCTCTACCAAAGATGAAACATATATTGTAGAGGGTAATAGGTGCATCAACAATTTCAATGATTGATGGATTTTCTGGCTACAATCAGATCTCTGTCCTACCTGAGGATAGGGAAAAAACAACCTTCACTACTCCTTGGGGTACATTCATGTATGCCAAAATTTCCTTTGGGTTGATGAATGTAGGGGCAACGTTTCAGCAAGCCATGGACATAGCCTTCATTGGGGAGAAAGATTAGTTTGTGGTGATCTATCTAGATGACATAACAGTCTTCTCTAGATCTGATAAAGAGCATTGTTATCATCTAAGGAAAGTTTTATCGAAATGAAGAAGGTTTGGAATTTCCTTAAATCCAAAGAAATCTTTGTTTCTTATGAAGGAGTGAATGTTGTTAGGCCATATAGTATCATCATAGGGAGTGAGAATCGATCCCAACAGGGTGGAGGAAATTTAGACCTTGTCACTTCCTAGGTCCAAGAAATAAGTCCAGGTTTTCCTAGGAAAGATCAACTTTTTGAGAAGGTTTGTCTCCAATTTTGTTGAATTGGTGAAGCATATTACAACCATGCTTAGGAAAGGGAATGAAGTAAAATGGACTATTGAACCTAGGGAATAATTTAACTAGATCAAAAGGGAATTGATCAAGGCACTTGTGCTTATCAATCCTAATTATTTCAAGGACTTCCTAGTATTTTGTTTTTCTTTTTTTCACACAATGGCTTATGTTCTACTGCATAAAAATGATGAAGGGCGAGAGAATCCTGTTTCCTTCATCAGTAAGGAATCAAGGGATATGGAAACCAGGTATGAAATCATGGAAAAACAAGCCTATACCTTGGCGAAAGAACTCAAATATTTAAAAGTCTATGTATTTCACTCAAAGGTAATTTCATATGTTCCTTCATCCTCTGTGAAGGACATTCTTATACAACTTGACATAGATGGGAGAAGAAGCAAATGGATTGCCAAAATCTTTGAGTTTGATATCGAAATAAAGCCCACCAAACTAGTTAAAGGGTAGGATTTAGCCAAGATGTTGGTTGAATCCAATCATAAGTCCTTGGGGGTCAACTTCATCAGTAACCACTCAGAAAATCAGCAAGTTGAGTTGTCCAATGAAAGCTATCAGGACAGCTTACCACTAGCATAAGCACCTGGTACAGAGACATTTTATATTTTCTGCAAGAGTTAAAGCCTCTTGACTGAATGGGGAAGAGTAAGGAAATATATTTAAAGATCAAAACAATCAGGCATTGCCTTATTGACCAGATCTTGTATTGGAAAGATCCTCTAGGAGTGCTTCTGAGGTGTCTGAATCCACAGGAGGCGTAGAGAATTATTTTTGAGTTTCATGATAGCCTATGTGGGGGACACCATTTCTAGAAAACCACAACCCAAAAATTTATTAGAGCTGGGTATTACTGGCCCACCTTATTCACTTATGTCTGCAGAAAATTTGGAGCCTGCATCAAATGTAAAAAATTATCAGGAAAGAAGCAACTCAAATCTCTGCCACTAAAGCCTATAATAGCTTCAGGGCACTTTTAGCAATGGGGGTTGGAATTCATAGGAGAGATTCATCCTCATTCAAATGGTTAGCATAGGTGGATCTTAACTATAAAAAATTATTTCACCAAGTGGATAGAAGCTATTCCCACCAAGAGTGCTTCACACAAGGTAATCATCAGCTTCCTAAAGGATATCATAGCAAGGTTTAGCTATCCCAGTAGAATTGTCACTGATAATGATGCATCTTTCAAGTCTGAGCCCCTGGTCAAGTTCTGTGATCAGTTTGGGATTTCACTTATTCACTCCACTCTTTATTTCCCTGAAGGCAATGGACTGGAAGAGTCTTCTAATAAAATTTTAATCAGGCTCATTAAAAGATTGTTGGAAGACAATAAGAAGGCATGGGATTCAAAGCTGAAATTTCCTCTGTGGGATGATCGAGTGACAACAAAGAGGCCCCTGGGAACCTCCCCTTTTCAACTTGTTTATGGGATAGAAGTTGTATTTCCCACTCAGCTGGCTCTACCTGTAGCAAAATTCTTTCAAGATTATGAAGGAGAGCTAGACCATATGGTCAGAAGAATTCATCAGCTGGTGGAAGTGCAGTAGATTAGAGAACAGGTAATGGAAAGAGCTCATAATCATCAGCAGAAGATCAAGCAGGCCTTTGAGAGGAGGATCAAAAAGGAGGAATTAGAGCTGGGAGAGATGGTTCTTAAGTGGGATGCACCCAGGTAGGATAGAGGTAAACACAACAAGTTTGAAGCCCTCTGTATTGGGCCCTTCAAAATCTCTGAGGTGTTTTTGAACAATACCTACAGGTTGCAGGATTTGGAGGGCGAAGAAGTTTTCAATGGCCTAGTAAATGGCCAGTTTATGAAAAAATGTTTTGTTTGAGTCATAGGTGGCTCATCTGTTTTGTAAATATTGTTTTCTTGTTCATTTTGGCTTAATAAATGACTCCATAGCCTAACAGCAAGGCACTGGAACTGCAGAAGGTGTTCTTAGAGCATCACAGGGATGAATCTATCCCTCATGGAGCCTAATGTTAGCACCAATTCTTGCAAGGGGGTTGTTTCTCTCTAGTTTCAGGCCCTTGATGTTAAATTTGAAGAAGTGAGGCTCAAAATCCCATCAAATATAGTTTATCCAAGGACGTGACTGTGAGCGCAAAAGCACATACTCAGAAAAGTCCATGTCGGGCTTAAAATCAAGCGAGCTGGAAAAGATCGCCTTTCAACGGTGAGGATCCATCGACATGGTGTTGAAGAAAAATCCCCCTGTGGACAAGTGGATTCTCTCAAGGTCCCTAGACTCCTAAGAACAAGACAGAAGAATGCTTAACATGGACACTGACATCCTTTTAGATCTAGATAATCTAATGTATGTACAGGAAGTAGAAAAGGCATACCTTTTCAATGAAACTTGTCCCTGTACGGTCTGAGTTGAGCTTCAATCCTAAACTCCTTGATGAGCCCTAGAGACAAACAAAGATATGACCAACTTATTACCCTACTGGGATTAGCTCAAAAATAGATCTATCTACTAGAGACAAGTCCATGTGAGATCGAACACAGACTTGAAAGAAACAAGCCAAGCATGTTATATTAATGAGAACAATAATGAAGAATACTTACAACCATAGATGTGAGTGTAGTAGCTTCATCAAGCTCTCCTTGTCCAAAACCTTTCTTAAACAGTCCACACATGGAATGTTGATGTTCCAAATGCATCTTCCTCATGAGATCATAAGTTAGATGCTTCACAATACTTTTCCATCCCCTTTCACCATGAGAAGGCTCCCTTATATAGCCTTGGAGAGGCCCAACCACTTGAGAGATATTTGGGATAAGTTGAGGATCCTTCTCCTTCAGTTGAGGATCCTCCTTAAGATCATGCCTTGACCACCTATTCAAATCCAACCACCTTTAGGAATTGAGGGATTCTTCCCTGATTTGCCTCAAAAAACCCAAAATTTTCTCAGTAAAGGCAACGCTCCTTGTCAGTGTATAGGGGAGCGCTCCTCTCCAAAAATGTCTTTTGAGTGGATTTTCCAGTGGAAAAAGGTTTATAAACTTTGTTAACCCATTCCTCTTCTTCCAAATCAGTTGTTTGAGGTATTTCAAGTGTCCCTCCGATGTTGTCATAGGCACGACATAGATAGTATGGTAGTATTCTTTTTCTAACACTTGCGAAACTTGTAATATTGATAACGAAAACACTAGGCCATTGTCGTAATGAGTAATTTTGATGTGTAACACATGGAAGATCAATGATCATCGAGAAATTGCGATCAACTGAGTTGTGCAAGGTTTAGCACAAGATATAGCACCCATATTCCATGATTTAATCTGGGTCGTCCGATCGTAGGGCAAATGGCGTGTTGGATTACTGAGAGGGGGGGTGAATCAGTAATAACATAATTATAATCCTTTTTCTTCAAATGTTATATCAATGTAGAATTATTATCCAATAATGAGAAGTAATAAATAAACAATCACACACATACATAGTACACCAGTGTTTTACCTGGAAACCCAAATTGGGAGAAAACCATAGAATGTTTTTTCTTATATGTCTTAAAGAATTACATTCATTGGAAGCACCAACTTCCTTTGTTTTCTAGCTGCAACTGGAAGGAGGCTCCAACACCCTATTTTCTTAGGCTACAACCTCAAGGAAGCTCCAACTCCCCAATTCTCTGGCTACAACCCCCAATGTTCTCCAGCTACAACCGGAAGGTGGCTACAACCACCTATCCTGGCCCCGTCCTACCACCCTGAAGTAGAAGTAGAATGATGGAACCACTATCACAATATCACTATGAGATATGCCTCTATAAACCCATACCAATAAATATGAACCATGCATCAAACATGCATCAATCTGTACCTCAACCTATAATCAACCTGTACCATAAACAAGTGCATCAACCATGCACCAACCTGTAATCAACCTGTACCATAAAAAAGTGCATCAACCATGCACCAACCTGTAATCAACCTGTACCATAAAAAAGTGCATCCAACAATGTACCAAGTATGTACCAATCATGTGTCAACTACTCATCAACTATGACTCATCAATATGTGCCAACTTTGTCAACTATACACCTCATGTATGTGCGCCAACTCATCAACTACTTGTCTCAACCATGTACTCAACATATACCACAACGAAAAGACCTCATCAATTTCATCATCCAAATATGATTTGTAGATCTGTAATAGAGATGTTGTATATGATCACATTCCTGCAAACCTTCCTTAACTTTAAAAACAAGAGACTAGCATTTTCATCAAACTTTTCTTTAGTATCACATGCCTAGTTTTGGATTAGTCAACAAACATAACTTGAAGTAATCATAACTTTGAACCTATAATATATAACGATCTGAAACTGATACACAATGTTCTTCAGTGTGTTTTATGCAATTACTCCAAGTTTCACTACTTGGAACCTCTCATAAAATGAGTTATAGCAAAAATGATATACCTTGTTGAATTCTGGCTTATTCTAGAGAGAGGCCTTGTAGAGCGTGCCCCACACAAAATATTTGATGAATTGATATGAAACTATTATAAAACATACTACATAATGTAAAATAACCAATATATTTTTTCTCACTAAATTGGGATCTCTTATGAATAAGTTATGACGTTTCTACCCGAAACACCTGGTTTTGACTAGTTTCAGGATTGGCCACAAACCCTATTTTCCACGGAGTGTAACTCCCAAAATACAAAGACCCACAAGCTGAATTTTTTATCAAAGCTACTTGGATATGTTTTATCACTTTCATATCAATTTCATGGTCTAAAAAATTATAGAAAAACTTTTATAGTGAAAATGGTGAGATGACCTGTAAATAACATACCTTAGAAAGCACCATCAAAAGAATTTATCCTTCCTTGCATTTCGGCCTTCTTTTCTTCACCTTCACTCAGAATTCTGGTTCAGATATCCTTGGTTACCTCAGACACATATATATTCAATATTCTCAAGTGTGATTCAAATGGGAGAGCCTTGCCTCTTTTTTGTACTCTCCAAGTAGCTTCCTTAAAAACATCTTCTAGGACACTTGGCCCACTTTCCTTATTTTATGGTTGGGTCCACTTCTAATTTCTCCATTAAATTTATTATTGAAATAATTTATTTTGTATTCACTTTGAATTATAATACACTCATCACTTCACTTTATTATTTACCTTTCAAAATATCTTATACCACTTTGGCTACTTTGGCCTTTTGGGGCTTCTAGATGACATATGAGGGTCCTCCAACTTCATAAGGCCATAACTCTCAAACCGTGAGGAGTTATGTGATGTTCTACATACCACTAGAAATGGAATGAAATGTACTATCCATATAGAATATTATTATCTAAAATTATATCATAAATCATACCATTACCCATCAAACAAACTTGGGTCCATTACCCAAACCTGGGGTCTCCAACTTCTCATGGCCATAACTCTCTAACCGTGAGGAATTATGTGACGTTCCACATACCACCAGAAATGACATAATAGTCACTATCCATCTAGGATATTTTCCCTAACAAGTTCATTTTCCTTCATCTCATTATTCCACAATTAAGCATGGGTTCTCTTACTCCACAAAGCATCTTCCCGTGAGGGATTTAGCCATAAGGGGACCACTTTGGAGTTCATCCATATTTACTTCTTACCAACCATGAAAAAACAATAATGAGTCATATTAACATCAAACAATATTGGGTCCATTATCCAAACCTTTGTGCTATGGGGATTTCTTCAGGGGTTGACATCAATGACAACCAACCCTAATGAACAATCTTCCCCTTTGGTATTGATGGAAACACTCTGATGCAATACTAAAATCATATCACTTATGCTCCCCCTGGAACCATTCCTTTATCCTTTGCATCTGATAAATCTTCTCCCCCTGGAACCATGCCTTTGTCCTCTGCATCTGATAAATCTTCTCCCCTTCGAACCACGCCTCTATCCTCATATGATAAATCTCTCCCTCTTTGTCATCAATGACAAAGGTATCTTTCCATATAGGGCTTCTCCCCCTGACATACTATCCTCTTATGGTGCTTCCTTGTGTACATATAAGACATATAAGATAAGCAGTTAAAAAGCATTCATTTTTGGTGTATAAATAACTCCATGTCTTTGGAAAATATATTCAAAGGCTTCCCGTGGAAGTGGTTTTGTAAAGATGTCTGCCACTTGTTCTTTTGTTCCCACATACTCAACTCTGATGTTCTTTTCTGCAACCTGTTCTTGTAGAAAGTGATACTTGATTGGAATGTGCTTCGTCTTGGAGTGCATCACTGGGTTTTTTGAGATATTGATGGCACTTGTATTATCACAATATATTGGAATGGGCTTATCATACTCAACCTATATATTTTCAAATTGTGTTTCATCCAAAGAACCTATGTACAACATGTTGCTACTGCAATATATTCTGCCTCGGTTGTAGATAGAGATACTGATGATTGTTTCTTGCTTAGCCATGATACCAAACACTCACCTAAGTAGAAAGTTGCTCCACTAGTCCTTCGTCAGTCATCAATACATCTTGCCCAATCTACATCTATGTAGGAAATAAGTGATAGATCTTTTCCTTTTGGATACCATAATCCAAACTCTTATGTTCCTTTGAGATATCTAAAGATCCTCTTTACTGCTAATACATGTGATTCCTTTGGTGCTGCTTGAAATCATGCCACCTATCCAACTACCTGCATTACATCTGGTCTGGGTGCTATCACATATAGTAGGATGCCAATCATTGACCTATATTGCCTCTGCTATGTAGACTTTGAATCATCATCTTTGTTCAACTTACAACTGGTTTGCATGGGAGTGATAACTGGTTTGCAATTTTCCATTCCGAACCTCTTTAGCATTTCTCTTATATACTTGGTGTGAGAAATAAAAATTCCTTGGTTGCTTTGACATATTTTAAGTCCTAGAAAGAAGGATAGTTCTTCAAGTAACGACATTTCAAATTCATTCTGCATGTCTTTTGCAAATTTATGGCTTAACCTGTCATCATCACTACCAAAAATAATATCATCAACATAAACTTCAATTAATAAAATATTACCTTGACTTACCTT
>ML781814.1:779212-793473 GCA_009831015.1 Picea engelmannii
AGGAAAATGCAACTTCTTTTCTCAGGAAAAGTTCTTCTTCCTTCTCTCTTCAGGAATTCAGGCCACTGTGACCCCTCTAAAGGCAATAGATAGGTTTACATCATTAACGATCATAGGGATGACGAAAATAATGTGTAACAACTCCTGGTAGTTTCTTCCCTCTGATATCTTACTTCTTGCAGAGTGCTAGGCACTGCTTGAATTTATAGCTCTCTTACTCTAGCTTGAATCTATTGAATGGAATCATCAAGCTTCCCCACTTGGCTCTCGTCTGTCTCTTCTTCCATATGTGCCAATCCTGACATAGAGAGAAGTGCTCTAGTCAATACCTCTCTGGCCATAGTCTTCTCTACAAGAGCTAGTCTTTCTCTTTCTGGATTTTCTCTTTGTCCTCTTCAAACTTCTCCCGTAGGTCATCTTTCTCTTGTTGTACAACCTGAAGTTGCTCTAAGGCCTCCTCATTTGTTTTCCTCAAGGCCTTTACGGCCTTCTCCTTTTCTTCCTGGACTCGACATAGTCGAGTCTTTGTTGCATCTGCTAATCTGCATAGTTGGGTAGGCTCATCCCCCAATTCTACACTTTCTGCTGAGGATGGCATAGTAGACACTGCGCGGCTTGACTGGATGGCTTGCTGAATGTATTTTAGTTCCTTCATAATCATGTCATACATTGTTTCTTGCTTGGCTCCATGTCACTATAGGATATCGTCTGAGCCATCTTCTAGAGTTGTGATTATGAGCTAGATATCATCCACTATAGCACATTCTATGACTGAGGCTTACTGGCTCTAGATTTCTTCCATGCTAAGGGTTTCTGCAGAGAACCCTTTATTTTCTTGGATGTTTCAGCCTCTATAAGGGGATCCTTCAGTGGTGTTACTTCTCCCTTATCTTTCTTGTCTTCTTCCCCTTCCTCCTCTTGGTTTACTTCATCGCCTCCTCCTCCTGCAGGTGATTCAAACATAGTTTCCTCCGATGCGATGTTCTTTTCCTCACTGTCTACGTCCTGCACTTCCTCCTTTTTCTTCTTTCTCTTTGCGTTGTTTGGCCCGTCATACTCAGTCCGGGTGACTAAAGGGATTTTGATGATGTCTGAGTCAAATATCTTTGTCTGCTCGACTAGTACAAGGAATTTTGCTGGCCATTCCTTGGTTATTTCCTCCATGTATTCAACGTTCAATTTGTAGTAGGACGGAAACTCTTCCTTTCTTTCATCCCTACGTGCTTTGATGTAAATGAAGTTCCTTTCTGCATGAAACTTTACTAGCGGCCTATATGTATGCAAGGTGTTTGGGGTAATTCAGGGGAATGATTAAATGACACGCTTTAGCTATAGGTAGTAAGCATGGAACACTGCATTTGATTTCCACTGCTTCGCCATGTCGCTCGTATACCACAAGGTGGTAAACCTTGTGACGAATGGTTCTAATGGCTTGACTTCCGAGAATGTCATTCCTTCTACCATCTCCCAAGTGACAAATGCAATGAGAATCAATAACCAGCTAAAGTCAAATTCATATCCTTGGTCCTACACTTCATCGTAGTCCTTCTCCAATTCGTTGTTGAGGTATCTCACCCAGTTCATATGCATCCCTTCGATGAAATTTCCTGCAAGGTTGACTATGAATCCTGTTACTTGCATAGGGAGTTTCTTTCTAATGAGCTTGTCTGCTATCATCTAACAATATAGGCACACTACGCCATCCTATATGGAGGCTACATTGTTTCCTTACTTCCCTTTCTTCAAATATCCATACACCTCCTTGATGCGCTAGGCCAAGGAGAGATCTTATGTCTTTCCTGGGTAGAACTAGTGAGGTTCTAGTCCTTGCATTCTCAATATGGTGATTAGGTGGATCAATGCCATATCCACAATGATGAACCTATCCAACAAAAGATACCCACCATGGTAGCATGAAAAGAGGAGTTTAATGCACACGTTAACCTCTTGATGTCTTCTGAAGTAAGGGATATTCATGACATTTAATATCATCGACCACATGATCTCTTTAATCCATGACTAGGGAACTATCTTGGGATTATTCCCAGTCTTCTTCATTAGGTAGAAATGTGGTGCATGAATCACATAATTCTTCCTATCGCCATGGTTGAAATCGCTTATCTTGAGGGCTGGGATCAGTCCAAACTGCAGTTTGACTACATGTGTCCCTTTCAAGAGGTACGCAGTAATGAGTGTGTACTCGAAATCCCACAGGACATTGTCATGACTGACCACACCATCCACGGGTGGATGTAGTCAGGAAAGACCGATCAGATCTTCTTTGCATTCACCAGATTGTTGTGGTGCTTTCTTCTCTTCTTTGTCATGGTTCGGGATGGCACAGATCGACGTCCAGTCGAAGGGGATGCTTGCAATCCGCTCGTCGATGATGCATGTACTCATGCAGACATGATTCTCTCAGTCATAAGGTCTATCAAGATCTCTTCTACAAATTTCTCTACTGCACTAAGGTCGCTCGACATGCACACTCGTAATCAAATAACTCGGGTAGGTCAATATACACTCAAGTTAATCGAATCTATGGTGAGTTCTAGAATGCACAGTGTGGTATGCAATCATGTCTTTGTTATATTGGATATCTCGGTTTGCAAAAATTGGTCCTGGTGCAACATTCGATGGACTAAATAATCAATGTCATAACGGATTCCTCCAACGGGAAGGAATGCCCCAATCAATACGATTCCATCCATTATGGTGAGGTATCAATGATCAAATGGTGATCGTTTTGGAAATAATTACATTTATATCCATTACAGAGCATCATTCTAATGGTCGGGACACCTCCAATGATCATATATCTTTGTCATGGCAATATGCATTTCTACGCGGTTTTGCTAATTCAGCGAGGTTAAGTTTTGCAAGCCTGCCTTCTGCAAAGTCTTCTCTGGAACTTGTATTTTTTCTAACTTTGCCTTCTTCTTACTGATATTTCTTGCTTTCCTTCCTGTGATATGATTCTTTGGGTTCTTTTTTCCATTCTCATTCTTATTTTCTCTGAGCGTAGAAAATTCACACTATTGAGGGTCTTTCAAAGGGTTCGAGGGTAATACTTATTTTCTTACTACTTCCACTATAGGCACTCTTCTCTCATGCATTGACAGTTTATTTAAGACTTCCTACATTGTTTCAACTTCGACAACTAAATCTCTTGCATTTTCTTACTTCCTCTTGTCCTCTTGTTCTTGTATTATGCGCTGTATTTTTCTAGCCATGAATTCCTTTAATTCTTTTTTTTTTCTATTATGTGACTTCCTCCTCTATTTTTCTTCGGATCTTATCTTTCTCAATCTAGGTCTTTCCTAACAAAAGTGAAAAGGAGGCATTGTTCTCAAAAAACTTAATGACTTCAAAATCTTCTTCGGTCGATGTTCGCTGAGCAATCATAGGTATGTTAGTAACTCTTCCACATAGGCTTATCATATTTCCTTTAAAAAATCCTATTCTTCCCAATGAAGGAATCATGTCAGGCTTTCCCAAAATTTCCCAAGTGCTCTCTGGCATAATATTCACATTTGTTTACTCATCCAAAACAAATTCTATGTTGAAGTCTCCTATTCTTTTTTCTATGCACTACTTCTCTTTTAACATCTTTGGTAGACTGATGTCTCTATGATCATTCAATGTTTCTTTTAGCTGTAATAACATAGATTTTGATTGGTTCTGGTTTTCTAACATATCCTTAGTTTTTTGACCTTCTTCATGGTTTTCTTGTCTCATGTTCATCTTTTCAACTTTAGAAATCATTCTAGGGAAATCCAAAACCTCATGACCCATAGATTTACAAAAAGACAAGTAGGACCTATACCAGGGAATTCCTTAGCAAGATGTCCCGGTCTTCTGCAGTTATAACATAGTTTCAATCCTCTCTTTCTTTTAAATGATCCCCAACCTTTTCTGTACTACACAATAGAATCAAAATGATGGACCTGCAATCTGAAAAAGTTGTTTCTAGGGTCCTGCATCCACTTGTTACTCCAAAAATTCTTTCTATGCATAGGAATAACATATCTTTCATTATCTCTATCAAATTTTTTCAGATCAAATCTTATTTCTTCTAGTTGTGCCCTAGTTTTCAGACTAGGAAAAAATCTATCAAACATACCTAGATTCATACTTTCAAAGAAAAAATTTCCACTTATATTATCTTTACTAGAGCACAAAGCTTTAAGATCTTACCTCTTTTGTTTATATCGGGATTCTCTTTTTAGCACATAGCTTCACAAGTCAAGTAGAATACTATGCTTTACAATAACAAATCTATGCACATAGATTTCTATTTTCTTCAGTTCCTAGCAATCACAGTTTCAGGTCCCGACAACGGAACCATTTTTTGGCACAGGGGAAGACCCAAGGTTCAACACACCAACAACGCACCAAAAAAACCCTAACTACTGACCCTTTCAGAAACACCTGTGAAGAAGATGAAGTCTCACCTGAGGTATACGCATGGGGGGTTGCAGGACTCAAGTGTCTACAACCTAGTTGGGACATAGATATGTGATTACAATACTTAATAAAGCACTTAGCCCATAACATGCATTAGTTATTAACTTTCATTCACATCAAATATTAAACCATAAATACATAACAACATTGTAATAAGAAGATCAAACACTTCTAATAACTTAGCATAAGTTCATATATAGCATTCATTCACATCATAAAGCACTAATAATTCATAGATCTATATATCATACATCAAGAACATTGCACTAAGAAAATATAAACATTATGAACAACATTGAAAAAAGCACATCAACATAGGATATATGTGGTTCACCCCAGTGTGGGGTTACATCCACCAATGCTTCTTCCTCTTTATTACTGTCTTCCAATTTTCTTACATGCACCAAGCAACATAGCCAACTCTGCAAAGGACAGGAGATCTGCACACACCTCGCCAGATCCTCCTTCCTTGAATTGGATCAAAGCACAAAGACTTACATAGTCTTTCTGCACCAATAAATTACAAAAATTCTTACAATTATCTCTGCAAGCCTTAACTCATTCATTCAAAAATCCAACTAGCCATGCACTAATCCGAACAATGACTAGTAACTTGTCACTTGCACTAAGTCGATTCTAGTAACTGCCACTACTTCTTACATCCTTAGCTATCTATTTATACATTACAAAAAGGGTCCTAAGCATGGGTAAACCCATGGGCCAACATCCCATACCCATTACATAAACCCTAAAAGCCCAAAAATCTCTCAAAAATGGACGAGATCCTACGATCTTCGCTTCACCTGGATGCTCCGTCTTCGACCAGCCTGTTGAAGTCTCAAAAATGGTCAAACATGACCATCATTTCCTCAAAACCTGGTCAAGGGACAAAAAAAAACTATTTGGGAGTTTTGAGTAAAAGGAATATCAGATGAGAGGGGGGATAAATTCTTGAAATCAGAGTCACATGAATAATTTTATCACGGGGAAATCTATCGATGAGGGTTCGTTAGGGGTTTCTAGGTCAATGACAATATGATTTAGATACCTTTCCCTATCAATCCTGATAATATTTGTGTGTCCCTTTAATGACAGCCATAGGTAAGACTAGTCTATACTAAATTATCTGTTTAACTTCTCAAACCAATCTTGACTCAGTAGCAATCCATAAGATTCTACAATATCTACTACAATGATGTCAATTACTCGAGCAAATTTTAGGTGAGTCGCCATCCTGATCATTACATATTTGAGTTATCCCATAACCTTTACCTAGGTTATATCTAGTTGTATCACATATTTATCACTTTGGAGAGCGACTGCATTTAATTTCTTGCATATAAACATTGGCATAACATTAGAGGATGCTCCTAAGTCAACCAGAGAGTTATGGATGTTTCTATTGAAGACTTCAAATTTTAAAAGGAATGCTAGGACAAAAGGATTTCCATTCTTATATTCAAAGCAAGCATCCACAATTGGTTTATTTCTTAGATCTGTGAGAATTAGATTTTCTTCTTGTTTAGTGTTTGTTGTAGTATTTTCTACTAATTTTAATGCTTGCAACATAATGTCCTTTTGCTGAGGGATTCTACACATGTCCATGGCTGATATATTTTCCTTCAACTTTTTGAAATATTGTACTAAGTTGTGGTCTAGCTTGGGATATTCTCGTGTATGGATGTTTATAAGATTTCTTCAGTGGAAAAAAGGTTCTTTCGGTTGATCGAGAGTTGGTTTTCCTCCCAAAGTTTGGGTTGTAGTAAGGTTGTTTGAGATAGGTTGACCCCTACTTTGTTTTTGCACAACCAATACCTCTGCAGGTGATTCTTGAACCTCAAATAGGTCATCGAAAGGCATTGGTAGGTTAGGGTCCCATATCAACATGATTTTTTCTTATGGTGGATCAACTTCTTCCTAATCAACAATATTCATAACTGAGCTACTTGATTGTTCAGTTAGGGAAACCTCATCTAGAAACCAGTTGGCCATCAAATTCATGGAATGCACCCATTATGGGAAATCTCTTTCAGAGTGTTTCTCTTGGTGATAGGTATAAAATGAATTAGATGCTACATTTACTAGATTGATGTTTAAGTTGGACACAGGGGGGTTCAATTGCTTTGAAAGGTGGATTTCTTTTTTAAAAGGGTTTATAGGGCCTATGACCTTGGTTTCATTCCCATTTACTTATTTTCATGTCTATGATTTTGTTTGACAACTTCTTAACCATGCATTGTAGGTAATCTATATCTCCACTTCCCTTTTTGGGACCTTGTTTTGTTTGTTTCCCTAAGAGTATGGTCAAAATGGGTCCTCTCCTGGGAGGAGGTTGAACTTCCTTCTTAACCAATGAGACCTGGCCTTCTTTACATCCCTTCATTTGGAATTATATTGTTTTGGCTTCTTCAAAATTATCAGCTAAGGTTGTTTTGGAATCCCTCTTCACAAACATGGAAATAGAAGCTCGGAGAGCATTAGCATATACTTCGATTTGCAAATCCTAAGTGGGTTTATCTTTGGGTTGAAATTTGTTTAGTATAGTGGTGAACCATTGATTAAATTATTTAACATTTTCCTTAGAAATCATGGTGGCGACGAACAACTTAGCCATCAAATCTCTTGTAGTGGTTTCTTTTGCAAATTTATCTAGAAAATCCTTTTGAAATTTCATTCAAATAGTTATGGACCCTACAGGTAAGTTAAAATACCACATGGAGGTTGAATTATCAAAGGTATAGAGGAAAATCCTACATACTACATCTTCATGTTGGACAGTCATCAGTCTGATAGCTAGTATGAATTTTTTGATATGGTCTTCAGGAAATCCTAAGGTTTTAGGGTCAAATTTAGGGAGTAAATTTTCTGGATGTTAGGGAAGGTTATGTTCTCGTCCAAGGATGGCTAGAGAATATTTGGACAACCAAGGTTGATTTTTATAATATTTCTTTCCTCTTTCTTCATTATGATCATTGTTATCTTCCATGTCGTCCGACCCTGAAACTGAGCGTTCTGAGTTAAACCCTTCCTTGTCGGAAAATTCATCGGGCTCGGAGTAGTTACCAGCTGGTGTTTTAGGAATTAGATTAATATGATGTTCGATTTTAGTGAGGGATAAATCTATCAGGTCTTCTAATGTGTGAACGAAAACCTGGTCGGGGGTATTAACCACTGGCCTACTTACTTGTTTTCTATGAGGAAGTAATGGAGCTAAGGGAAGTGCTTTGATTTGTCGAGCATAATCTCTTGTGATTCTTCTGAACTAGTTCAACTCCTCGTGAGGAAGAGTATAAGGTATCTCATCAAATATATTTTCTTCCTCTTGTTGGGTTGATTTACTTGATTCAAGAGTACTCAATGTGTGTGGGTTGTCTTGAGAATGACTAGCCATGCATGTAGGTTATTCATTCTTCTGGCCCTCCTTCTAGCACCAATTATATTGAGGGGTCTGAAATCCCTTTAACTCAACAATAAGAACCAAAACCACCACCAAGGCCCAATTAGAATCTACAACGTTTAATGGTGGAATGGTTCTCCAAATCTTGTGATACGGCCAATTAATCGATGGGATTTACGTAGTGATTGACATAATGTCTTATTATGAAAGATCCTCCTTCAGTTCAAATGTTTTATTTTTGTATTTTCTCTTATAGGTGGGACCGATACAAGATAAATGATGGTATACACCAGCTGGGTAACAAAGGGGAAATGACTTAACTACTGAAGAAGGATGAGATAGAGATAACCCTCTTAATCAAGCATGCAGACAATGATTCTTACACCTACCACAAGCCTAGTACTAATACATTAACCTATTGTTGTTCCAATTCTGACTAAGATACGATTATTAGAAAAAGACATACATGCAATAAACAATGGAAAGAAAAATAGTTTCCTTATCTCTAATCATTGATGACACATTAACAAAATGATGTACTTTTCATCATTAAAGACAAGAACTATAAAAATATTGAATCAGATAACTTATCAACAGATTCAGAGGCTCTTACTTGTTACAACATCCATTCATGAGACAAAATCATAAATAATTCTTCTTCAGATCCAATTACACATGATTTTGATGAAAAACATAGACTTGTCTCTGGTCCTATATGTTGGAGCCGCCTTTGTTTTTTAGCCTGTTTAAAATTTCATATCTTAATGTTTAAAATCGAAAATTGGTTTTCATATGTTTCCCAAAATCTCATAAGTCTCATCGTGCAAGCAGTGATGGTTATCATACTCTTAAGGAAATATATATTTTTTAATCGTTTAATCGAGTCTCTACTTTTGAAACTCAGGATGTCACATGTCGAGAGTTATAGATCACATAGTTTATAAGTCCCAAGGGGCGAAACGGCGAACTTGTTTGAAAATTTTTACCTAGATCCTTACCGAGAGTAAAAATACTCTAAACTGTAGTTAGGCATCATCGAGATTTCGTGTCTCGGTGTTTTCTAGCTCCAAAAGTCTTACCGTCGTAACCCTGATAGCCAAAACTATGAGATTCTTGTTTTAATAACTCGGGTTAATGTTAAAGGTAAAAATTTTAGTTGCGGTTAAGCTCTGTCGAGAATTCGCAACTTGGCGTGTTTTCCCTCAAAAGTTATACCTTCAAATACCTAAGTCACGAAGTCACGATAAAAATAGAAACATAATTAATTAAACACTTAATCCGGTTTTATCCTCCAATTTAATTAAATCATATCATCGTGATCTCGCAATTTCGCAACTCGGCATATGAGCCTCCCGGAAGTTATACCTTCGAAGCTCCAAGTCATGAAGTCATGATCTCACGATTTCGCAACTTGACATATGAGCCTCGTGGAAGCTATACCTTCGAAGCTCCGAGTTGTGAAGTCGCAATATAAATAAAAATGTAATTAATTAAACACTTAATCTCGGTTATGCTTTGTATTAATCAAAGATGATTGTCGCAATCTTGGGTTTTGGAGGTGTAAAGGGTTAAAGTGAAAACTCCCGATGAGGCAAGTGCTAAAATATTAATTAACATTTAAAAAGGACTAATTAATCAAGCTAAGCTAGCATTTTCATTGTTTGAATACGAAAATTAATATGCACAGTCTTCGAGGAAATTTTAAACTTTCTTTGCGCCAACTTGCATTACGAACTATCAAAATTTATGACATTAATTGGAAATGAGGCGAATTGAAAAGAAAGGGTTTGGTTTTTATTGCTAAATTTATATTTAAGAACAATTTGACCGTTCTGTCCCTAAGGACGACCTATTTTTAAATAGTCAAAGACATGGATTTTTGTTTGTTGTTTCAAATTTCATTTCTATTCTACGTAGAGCCAACTTTTCGCGAGTGAACTAATTTATGTATGTATACATATTTTTATCGCAGGAGAGATAAAGTAGAATCCCCCGCCATGGCCCCGCGAAAAGAATCTAAAGCCACTGTTGAGGTTTCAGGACAAGGTTCAGACAACGTTTATGATACTTCACCTCGAAGTGTTGACTCTATCAGGACCTGGTCACATATTTATGAGGTTCTACAATCTGAATTGGTAGATGTTTCGGATGATTCCAGTGGAAATGAAAAAGACGACCTGATCACCAAGTATAAGATCGTCATCCAGGCTCAAATGCATAAAGTGGCGGCTAGGCCACATCTACTCCCTTATTATGATATGCTCTGGTGGGCATTAGACCATGTAGATATACCAACCAGAACCATCATCAATGAGTAGAGGGTCACCATTGGGACTTTCAGACCCGAACAATTGCAGGCTATGTACGATTTTCCAGTCGTGTCGGACTTTGTTTACAATGCCAAATTCCTGGAGAATTTTAAACAGAAGGAATGTGTGCAATACGACAAGACTATGTCTGGTTTAATAAAAGATTGGGTTTCACACCCTGTGAAGTTCAAGGCGGACAGTAATGGTATATATTCAATAGCTTCTCTAGAACCACAGTTCAAATATATCGCTATGATGACCTGCAGATTATATGGGAGAGAGGACACCACACATGTTTTCCTTCAGTGGGCGCCTCTAATTCACACGATCGCTAAAGGTTGTTCCTTCGACTAGGCTAAACTACTATCTGATAGTTTTACCAGTTGAGTTACAGAGCATCGAGCATAGACAGAGAGTGGAAAGATTGTTTCATTCTTTATGTCCACATATATCATGGATGCCGTGTGTTTTATCACACCTTTTCCCTTGATGAGTTGGAGATGGACTCCATCGGAGGCTGATCCCATCCACATTTACCATTCAAAGTTGTGGGAAGACAAAGCCTCAGATTTTGTGTATGAAATTTTTAACTAGGTGATGGTACCACTGCATGTCACTATCTTCAACCACCTACCACCCAGGATCTCAGATAGTATCATGGTAAATATGAGTAGTATAGCTGACTGGTACGTGGAAGCAGAATTTCATATCTCAGGGTTTTCAATGCTTCTGTTCCTCCAAATGCCTTACCATTATTCATACCCGATAGGTTGGCTTACCGTGAGGTTGCCAGACAAACCGTAATTGGTGGCATAAGAAAGGAGCTTAAGGGATATTCTAAGAAGGTATGGCCACTTTTTCCCATTCATTTAAGTTCTTATTCTTTGTTAGATTTTAGGCATGCTAAAGCTAAGGCAACAGCCCTAGAGGACCTAAAATTGGTTCATGTTGAATTCAAAAAGCATGATCCACAGAGGGTCATAAGTAACCATTTATCCAATTGCGGGCTTAAAAGTTTTGATCATGAAAATTCGCCCTCGGATGACATTTTCTGAGGCATGAGATCTTATGCCGAGGTTTTGGCTCGGATACAAGCCCTAGTTCCTAAAGAAAGGGATGATGTTTTGAAATTCCAAGAACATTGGCAGAGTTGTCTTCCCCTAGTATTGTGGGGTGAAAATCCAGTAATAGTAGAGGTGCAGCAAAAAGGAGCCGAAGGCTCAAAAGATTCAGCACCTAGAAAAGAAGAACACCAGGACAGGGAGGAGAAAACTAAGAGTACAAAATTGGAAATAAAAACTCCGGATCCACCAAAAAAGAAGACTCCAGTTACCACTTCAGGCCAGTCAGCTAAGCAAATTGGAGATCCCATCACCTCCATTACTCCCTTACAATAAACTCAAGGGAACATAGATGCAGGGTGGATTTTCAATGAAGAACTGAGACCTATAAGGATGGAAGAGCTCGCTCCAAGTGAGTTCTTTTTTGATAAAAAGAGAAAAGATGTGGTAAAAAGAGAATTCTATCAAGAAGAGGGATCAATGGCCAAGAATTTCAAGGTGTTGACCGATGGGAAAGATAAGAAGAAAGAAGAGTTTACGACATAAATAGCTGGGACATTAGGGGCGTATGCTACAGCAAACCAATTTTTAGTCGGGGTTTTGAAAAATCAGCTGAAGCGAAAAAATCACCTCATCAAAACCTTAGAAGCTAAGCTAGCCACAACAGAGGAAGTTGCAAAGGACCAGGCAAACGCAGGAATAGAACAAGCAAGGATGGCCAACAAAAAGGAAATTGAGCTACTCAAAGCTAAGCTCGAACAAGAAGAGTTGGTAGCTTAGACCAGTCAGATACAAGTGGGCCAACAAAAAGACTTGATTGAGCAGCTACAGGTTAGATTAGAGTTCACCAAAAGCCAAATCATAAATATCGGTATATTCTAGTCCCAGACTATGGATATTCAGAGAAGATTTTCTGCAGCCCATAGAAGTTTACTTGCCAAGGTAGAGACAATTCGGGACAATTGCCTTCTTATTGATCAAGTATTAGAAAATTTATTTGTTAGAGAGAGACAAGCTGGAGTAGCTCAGGTCTCATTTCAAGAGGCTATAATAGCTACAACAAACAAGGAATCAGGAAAAAGTTCCAAATTTTCCATTTCAGAATAGACCCGAGGTAATATTTTGTTGAAAGAATGGGAATGCAGCATATCAGAAGGCAAATTGCAATAAAAGAAGGTAAGGAAATCCTGTGAAGAGATTTTTGGTTCCATAGATGGAAATCTGTTAGGCATTGATAGCGAGAGTAATGCTGAGATGCTGAGCTAAATGGAGATGGAAAAACTATCGCTTGATATAAATGAAAAAGAAGAAAGAGATTCAACCGAAATCTCACAAGTAACTATGGAATACATAGTTCAAATAGATAAATGTATGATTAAACCAAGTGTGCAATTGAGCGCTATTGACACCCTAGACCAATAGATGGAAAAATGGTTGCCGCAATTAGTCAGAGATTGTTACATTTTTTAGGCCAATTGTCAAGCAGAACCTTCAAGGTTGATATCTCAGCTGGTGGAAAAATGTGTCACTTGTACCGAGCATGCAAGAGGGCAGGCTTCTGGTACTAAATAAAGACATAGGATAAAGAAATGAAATGATTGATCTCCTTCTTGTTGTAACTGAAAATCTTGGAATGATTGAGATTCCATCATATGTAAATCTGTATAAATATACAATAGAAGGAAAGAACATGGGCTGGACCTTTTTGGGTTGATTGTAATAGAGATTTTCCTCCCTTGAGAGTTAATATAAATCAAATCCAAAGATTCTCGATAACGTCACAACTATGTTATGAGTTTGTTTCCTTGTATTTCATATCTAATTTCATTTCATATATGTATCTGATGAATGCTTCGCTATAATTTAGTACAACCTCTAATATAGTGAATAATTTTTAGTTTTCTATATTGTTTACCATTTTTCCTCTGTACCGGCTATCAGCAGGTATAAGACCAGTGAACATTTTAGACTTCTATATATATTTTATGCTTCATCGGGTTATTTATTTATCTTTTTCTTCTTCTGTTTATAAGTGAGATTCTCGCTTGATAGGATCCTTAAATGATAGACAAGTTAATGTTTTCTTACACCTCACACACATTTATTAAAATATAACTCAGTTACAGGAAAGGGCCTTTGGTTTGCACCCTATTTTCACTACCAGAGCTATAAAATATCCTTTATACGACCGAAATCGAGACAACATCTAAACTTTCTTTGAGATTTTCTTATCATTTTGTTCCTCTATGACTATCCCTGTGACAAGATAGTCGAATATTGAACCCGAACTATTAGATCAAAAACATATTGCCTTGAATCTTTTTGATACTATTCTTAAAATAGCCACTACCCGAGTCGAACTGGAACATTCGTGGGTAGTGATTGAAAGGGACATAAACATCCAGGAACAGTTGGAAGCTAGAAAACAACCTAGAAATCAACCCTAGCTTCTCTTTCTAAAGGTTGACATTTCTTCCTTCTCTATCCCTTACTCACTTCCGGATGCCTAGACACTGTACCTCTAAGCCTTAAGTACAAACTCTAGAACAACACTATACATGACTTATCAATTAAGGTAGCTCCAAAATAGTTCTTTACAAATCCAAAATTAAGGGTCTTTGAAAAAACCATCGACCTCCTCCAACAGGTCGATCCTCTTATTTATAACATATTATTAACTAAAAATAACTATCAAAAGTGCAAGCTAAGTAAAACAAAACATCACCACATGGAGCTTTCATATCTCAGTGTTGTTGGGTATTCTACCCTACGGACTAATAAGCTAGGGCTCTAAACTTATACGCAGAAAATGACCCTTAAGATTGAACTTTTAACCTTCTACCCAAAATCTCAACCCCTTTTCGAGCAAACAATGGAAGAATCAACTCACCTTTTTAACGATGCTTGAAGTAGATCCTCCGTTGAGCCTTCTATTTCCTTGTTGCTGCTGCCCCTTCTACAAATCTTCCTGCAATCAAGATAAGACTACACATGCATGCTACTGATCTAATAGGGGGTTAGAAATAA
>ML781814.1:793733-808223 GCA_009831015.1 Picea engelmannii
AGAGTTATCAAATGTTTTAACTTGAGTGGATGAATCTTCTCTGATTATTTGACAAAGAGATCCCTGCATGTGTTGGCATACAAGAATTTGTGTTCATACATTGGGGCTGAAAAGATCTCCTTTATCTCCACCGCTAGTGCCTGATACTTGACTATTCTAGCACTTAATTGCTGCAATGTTGTCTGAACCTTGATCAGATGTTCCATGAACTGTTGTACTTGTTCTAGTGCCATCTTCGCCACCTTCTCTATCTCCGCAGCCCATGATGAGTATTGTTAGGCATGTAATTTGGCTATGTCATGCAATTCGGAAAAGTCACCGGCTATGTTGAATTTTGAAAGGTCAATGTCTCTCATTGCCCAATTGATCTTAGTCCATCTCTTTTCACACTCAACCCATTTCTATTGGATTTTCTTATGAGATTCTCAGGCCATTTTCACCTAGTATTTGGCTGACTTCTTTATGCAGTCAATGATGTTATCACTTAGTACCCGAATGTTGTGCTCTTTGACATCTTATCCCTATTGAACTGAATTGATGTAATCAATCCTTTCCACTACTTGGTGTGCTTTCTCATACCATATTTCCATATCCTTTCATTTTTCCAGTGCCATGAGGTTGTCTTCTTGGAAATCGGCTATCCCTGCAGTGAAAATGTGCCTCTCATTCGTAAATTTATTGTAGGCCTCCTAGAATTCACTTCTTAGGAACACCATGGCCTGTGTGGAGTCCTTATAATATTTCTCCAAATGGCATAGATGCTCCAACTCCTTCGGCACGATGCAAAACTCCTCATCATCCTTCCTCACTCTATCCCAGGTGGCATCTGTGATTGCCATCCCTATGCCAATAATCTCAGACTTCCTGGCATGCTCCGTGATGATCAATTTCTCCTCTATGGTGATGAGGATGGAGTGATCCAGAGTAAGACTCCTTTTCTTGGTGGTTCTTTTCATGATGTATTTCCTCTTTCGATCACATGAGATTTCTTGTATATCAACGAACTCATCCATGGGTTTGAGGATTTGCTTCTCTCCCCAGGTAAGCATGTTTCCTAGGGTCCCGACGATGTATATCTATTCAATAAAGGGTTCTTGAAACTCTTTTGTTTGTTCCAAAAGTTCAGCTTCTGGTTTTTTCTCATCGAGAGGTAAATTACTGGTTGAAATTGAAGCATCAGGGGTAGGCTCGATACTTACTAGATAATCAGTTGTTGAGATGTCGATTTCCTACTATGGAAATTATTCTTCTTGTTCGCCCAACCCTAGATCATCCTTCGGGCTGTCCACTTGGGTCCCTAGTACATTGAGTATCTCAGTGTCTAAGACACTTTCGACCTCCTAGTTACTTTGTGGAAGGATTTGAATTTGAGCATCGAGAGCTGGGGAAGATTCCTCCTTAGGTTCTTTTTCCTCTGTGATTTTCACCGGAGTCACTAGGGGAACCTCCAAACTCTCCTCATCATCATAGATCATTATTAAGTCAGAGAGGGGGTTTGGTACACTTTATCTCCCTTATTTCCTTGCTATATCTAGATGAGATGAAATGTCCCCTAGTGACCCGGCCTATGGCATTGAAACTTCAGGGTTATCCAACCCGATGATCTCTTCAATTGGTATTGGTTCTAGGTCACTTGAACCTACCTGGCTTTAGATTGGGTTTTCGGTAGGGACCCTTGTCATTTTCATGAGGTTTGGGTCATTCTACAGCTGATAAATTACTTATTGTGCATGGTCCATTAGGAGAAAGCCCCTTTCCTATGCCTTCGATGTCATACAAAGTCCCATGTTTTTCACCTCTGTTGCCTCCACTTTGATTTCTTCCCTGGATCTAAGGGCCTCTTGATCTGACTACTCTATTATTTCCTCCTACTCATCCATGCTCATGGCCTTGAACATCCTCATTTTCGGGTCGGCCATCCTTTGCACCACCTCATACCAGTCCTGGGATTTCTCTGTGAATACTTCATCTTCAAACTTGTAGTGAGCATATGGCCAGTAGGATGACACATGTGAATCATGTTGCACTACCAGGCCCTTTGGATCATTCTTGCAGAATTAGCCCATCAAGAATCTGAATTTGAGTTGGCTCAACCTTTTTTTTTTTCTTGAGAGGTATACTTTACCAAGTAGAACCCCACATGGAAACCATATGGTATGAAAGCACGTTTCTTTTCCTTGACCAGGGTGACATTGTAGCCATGCAATATGATTTGATAACATATTTATCCTATGACAAGACAGTATGGGACATGAGCTAGTAGGATATGTGGTGCTCCAGTGGCCCTGAATACCCTGATGTAGGTGGCATGCTCGTCCAAATACCAATGGCCTACTTTGGATATCATCTTCTTGGTTGTTGCCGATAGCCTTGGGAATTCCTTCTTAAAATGAATAAAATAAATTTGGGCGATGATTTCATCATAGATGAGGAAGTAATATTTCTTATACCTATTTTTCTATAGAAAGATGAAGTAGACATGGATCGGGATCTCTACAACATGCCAACTCAGATTCATGCCAGTGAAGATGTTTTTGGTGCACATTACATCGAGTAGGTATGAAGCCATGTAAAAATTTGGTGCTTCCCCTTCCTTCGATGCCTGGGACTACTGCACACAGATGCTCAGTTGCTTGGAGATTATTGCTCCCCAGTTGAATATGCACCCGATGATTGCAACTTTGTATGCTAAGGGAATCCATGCCTCTGAAAACTTGGAGAAATTTTTCTCTCCCTACAATCAACAGATGAGATCCATCAAATAGACATATGGCTCCCTTAGGTTAATTTTCAAATAAGAACCATTTCTATGGCTGGTAAACTTCTTTTCCTCCCTCCACCATGAGGCCGTCACTCAGCTAGTGTCATGTATTTCTTATAATTTCACCACGAAGTATGTGTTTTGTCGCTCATCAGGGTCTCTAAGTTTGTAGTATTTATGAACTACTACCGGTAGGAACACTCCAACACACCCACCATTGTCATTGTTGATTACAAATTTATGTGTGTCGGTGTGGTCGATGAGCCACTTTAGGACTTCTATGCAGGGAAAATTGGGGGTTTTGCTTGACACCATATGTAGATACGATTGTCAGATGTTCGAGAACACCTGGTCATCGAGTGCCCTTACATTTGGATCACTGTTTGGAACATATTTTGGGTATTCCTCTCAGATATTCTTGTTAAATAGATATCCCCACTACGGGATATCCATATTGGACCCAATGCTTGAATTTGTATCGCCAAAGGCCGAAGGCTGGATGAAAACCTTCTTTGTTGCTATCTTGATGACAGGCTTTGAACTAGGGACGTAATCCAATTGCCTTATGGTTCTTGGAAAAGAACCTTAGCCTATCTCTAGTTCCTTTAGCTTCGATGCTCTAGTCGAGTGTCTTGTGGTTGGATTTCTTGGTGTTATTTTTCCTACAAATTAAGAAACATTTTAAGAGACTGTGTAAAAACTAGAAAAAAAAAACACACATATATAAACTACAACCAACAAATTTACAGACTCGGATACATACCTTTGAATATTGTTAGAACTTGGTTATTTTGATAATCATGGGGTTGATATAACCTTCAATTTTCTCATATTTCTCCTTCAGAAACTTTGGAATTCTCTTATGCGTAGGATGATTCCATTCACAATGACTCAAGAGATTTTAAACAGGAAAGATCTTACTGTGTCACATCAACCATTCAATTCGGGTTATGATTGAATTTTCAATAAATCTGTCGTCGAATATGTAGAACTTAAATTCATCGTGGATTGACGATGGAGATGCGGGTGGTGATGTGGTCTATCAGTGATTTTAAACAACAATTTTGATTGGTGCACGAGGTAGCAACGAATGTAGAATCAGATATTAATTATCTCCTTAAATGTGCAAAATACGATCGTATCTAATGCTAAAACATCTTGTCGTGTCACTCTTTTAGTGGGTGGATTGGGGATCGAGGTTTTTCTATGAACATTTTTGTTGATATCCTCCTGCAAAAAATATCTGATGCCAATAGATCTTACCATACAATGATGACACGGAAAAGATAACTCGGAGGTGTGATTTGGACCTAGGGAACCAAGAATGACTTGGGATAGAACTAGATTGTATGACCCTCTTACCTAGTAAATACACATGGTGATGAATACCATTGACTTAATTCACTTGTATTAATCGAATTTTAGAATTTCCTTAAGTTATTTGTTCTAAAACAAAGCTTATATTTTCAATGCCAAAAAGTGTTCAGGATCGACGATCAACGATAAACCTACCAAAGCACTTTCAGATCGGATTCCTTGAAAAATCCCCGATGGCATAAACACATCAAGGATCGATGAAAGGGGATAACTTTTATCGTGGTTGAAATGTTTGTTGTGATCCTTATGGGTTTTCCCTGATTCCGATAAAGCGCATCAGACATCAACAATCGGTGATATATTTTCATTCTTTGTTACCGTATTTCTTCCTCGTCTTTTACCGATGTCGATGGAGATCAACGCTTGGAGATATCTTTATGTGAAAGACTTAATTAAAACCAAAAATTCCTTATGTCAATGCCAATGGATATTGACGCTCAATGACTATGGTTTTCTAAGTGGTTCCTTTTTCTTCTTTGAATTCCTTCTGATGCTGAACCTGAGCGTGTTGGAAAAAAAATTTGGCTATCGATTATTTATTCAAGTGTTAAGGTATTTTAGTCATGGGGTTTCATAAGTTCAAGCAACTTGAAAAGGCAATGAGAGTCATGAAAATAAACAAAGACAAAACATTTCTCAAAATTAAATCGAATCATACAGTGCAGAATATCAAGTGGTAACCAAAACGTAAAAAATTGATAAAGGCTTTTTAGGGTGTGTTGAGTGCTCAACACACTCCTATTGTACTCCTACCTAAGATGTTGAAGATCTTGAAGTTGTTTCTCTAGATATGAAGTCCTCATCTCTAGCCACAGGAAACAATGCTTCTTGAACATGCATATTATATTGTACTTAAATATCATCAAATGATTTTGAGATATAGATCTATTGTTTATTGCTCATGGCTACACTTTATAGACATTTCTATGACATGGATTTGCAATGTACTTGATTGGAAGCCATGATTAGTTCATCCCGAGCATGGGTATGCCTGCCTCAGAGATATTATTATTGCTTTGTAGATGGCATGCTCTCGAACTCTGGTCTTGGGCTCACTCGACTCTGTGCCTTCCCACTGGTAAAGATATTGTAATGTGTTTCAGCCATCATTTTCTCTTTTGACCTCACATACTAGGGGGCATATGTTATAGTCCAAAAATTCCCCACCTATGCATACATGGAATTGTCCTTTCCAATTACACAATTTTCCAAATTACTGTTGAGGATCCTTCTTAAAAAAACATTTTTTGGAACTTGTATGAGCCTTGTTGAACTATTTCCCTCATACACAGATTAGTTGCATACTAGACAACCCACATACATATGTGACCTAAATGCTAGACAACCCATGTTTACCTCCAAAGGTTGCAAATAATATATAATTATAAGGAATTCAGTGGAGTTTATGAGCTATCAAGGGTTTCTCAACCATTTTACCCATTGTAGCCCATCCAAAAACTGAATAACCATATTTTTCTCATATAAAAAGAGGTCTTGGGGTCCCATTTACAACAACAAGAAAGAGAACATAGAAACTCTGCCAAAATTCCTTCCCCTTCTATCCCAAGTTTTGCATCCCTTTCTGATATTTGGCCTCAACATTCCCCCTCCATCCCTTTCTCCTTATACAACCCTTTCCATTTTCCCAAATAAATCATTTTGTTGTGAGATGCAGCATGGGAATGATGCACTTGGAGAAGCAATAGGAGTATCCCAAACTTGGTTCATAGAGTGTTTGCCGATAAGAAGGTTCTAATCTTTCTAATATCCATTTTGAATAAAAGAGTTATTTCATGTCCCAATACATTGAGTCTTTATATATTTATTGATTATTGCATCTATGCTTATATCTGAATATTGAAAGTAACAAGTAGAGATTTTATATTTGTAGCATTGTTTGCCTAAGTGTTCTTGCAGGTCAGCTTTGGGAGGAGACCCACAGCTTGGGAAGCTACAAAGGTGAAGGAAGTCTACATCAGATGTTTGGACCAAAGGCACACCTACAAATCTTCCTTATTCTCTTTTGTCTTTCATTTTAGATTTTTTTGGGGTAGCTTAGGAATATAAATTTATTTTAAGGGAAGTTAGTGCTCTACTTGTACCTCAACCTAGTATAGTAATAGTGGGATTTTCCCCGCTAGCACTTATTTCCCTCACCTTCTCTAGATCCATATTCAACTCATTTGAAGATATTACAAACCCCAAATACATAGGCTCATTTTTCATAAAAGAACATTTCTTTAAATTCACCAACATATTCTCCTGTTGTAACCTCCTCAACACCATGTTCAAGTGTCTTAAATGCTCCTTTTCAGTCTTATTAAAAACTATAATATCATCCAAATAAACAATTACAAACTTAGCAATAAAATATTTGATCACTTCATTCATCAATCTCATGAACGTACTTGGAGCATTCATTAAGACAAACGAAATAACAAGCCACTCATACAATCCTTCATTTTTTTTTAATGTTGTTTTCCATTCATCTCCCTCTCTCATCCTTATCTAATGATAACCACTCTTCAAGTCTATTTTGGAAAAATAACTAGCTCCTCTTAAGAAATCCATTAAATCATCCATTATGGGTAATGTAAATCTATACATGATGGTTATCTTGTTGATGGCTCTAGAATCTTTGCACATTCTCCAACCTCCATCCTTATTCGGACTCAACACAGTTGGTATTGTGCACAGGCTTAAACTTTCCCTGATCAAACCCTTATCCAACAATTCTTGGACTTTATTCTTCACCCCTTCATTCTATTGAGGGGATAATCTGTATGCTTCTTTATTCATCAAACTTTCTCTCGGAATAAGGTCAATATGGTGACTGATACTCCTGATGGGAGGATAAGTGTGAGGTAACTCATCCACCACAATATTAGCAAACTCATTCAATAACTCTTGAAATTCTACAGGAAGATCATTCATATAAGTGATTACGATAACGAATCTTGTCTTACCTACAAAAAAAAAATGTATTTTCTGGTGTTAACTTCTTTTAAGAGTTCCTTCCAACTCATGAGAAGTATATTAGGACTAGCTTCCTCTTTCACTCATTTATCTTCTATTGGCAACAACATATGTTTACACCAATTTTTATCAAGGGTATAATTATTCTTCCTCCAATCGTGTATGAAATTCCTTTCATATTTTCAATGTTTCCCCAACATAATGTGACAAACATCCATGGGTATAACATAACATAAAACTTCATCCCTATAAACACCTATTTTAAACTCAACTTTACAATGTTGACTTACCCATGACTTGATGTCCTTTTTTCAACCACGACACCTTGTATGGATTCATATGTGCAGTCATCTCCAACTTCATGTTTTCCACCATATTCGTGGATACCAAGTTATTAGTGATCCCACTGCCTATGATCACCTTGCACAACCTATTTCTGGTCTTGCAAGCAGTGTTGAACAACCTATTCCTATTGACTAGTTCTCGTACCTCCTTCTCTAGATTTATGAGAGATTTCCTCATCATGAGTGATCTTCCTTATTCCATTTGTTCTGATTTCATATTTGTAACCACATTCTTTTGATGTTACTCATAAATGTGAGCTTCTCCAACTCCTACATTTTTCCTTTTAGGACATTCCCAAGACATGTTCCTTATTTTTCCATAGGCATAATTGATCCAGAGGATCAAAAAATGATAAAAAAGTCAAATTGTACTAAATTGCTTGAAAATGGTTTCATTGTGTAGATAGAATTCTCATGATCCCAGTAAAACTTGAATGGGATCAAATAGAGTCCGTATGGAAAATTTATGGTGTTTTGTCTGTTTTCCCAAACAGGAACAGTTTTGCTGACTTTGCAGTACATACAGTCCATACATGCTGACATGGAAACTGATTGTGAATACCATACATTTGTACAACTAACATGGTGCTAACATGTCAAGGATGCATGGCAGGAAACTAGGAATTTGGGTGATTACGTGGACCAATCAATGGTTGAAACGTGGCAGGTGATTGGTACTTGTGGGCCAATGGGAGGGTACCATGTTGCCCACTCAAAAAATACCACATGGCACCCCGCCAACCAATAAAAAGTTTGTTGTACTCCACTAGAATAGAACATGATACCTCTGGGTAGAAGATATTTTCCATGGGTAGGTTTACCAGTCCACCTACACATTGTTTATTAACCATTTATGGCACATATTATACTTGAATTCACTGGGACAACAATTTTGTAGTAAGACTAGGACTAAGCCTCAACCTTAGTCACTGCACACCCAGAGGAACCATGGGCTAAGGCTTAGTCCCAGATCTTGGACATGACATGCAACCAACTCTCATTACCATGCATGCAGGAAAAGGGAGGAACCAGGAGCTGGCTGGCGGGTGCAAGCGGTTATCCCAGCACCTGGACAGGTAACCTGCATGCGACCAGGATCTTCGGGAGTGGCACTAATCATGCTAACGATGCACCAATTTTTTCCATGCAGCAGGAATCACTCCTGCGCTAGGTTTTGAGAGTGTGATCTAGGTTTTGGAATGGTGGGTGTGTTTTGCAGGACAATTTTTGTTGTAGGTTTGGAGAAAATTTCAGAAGAGGATAATTTTCTCATTTTTTGGCCAAAACAGGTGCAAAACGAACCCAAACAATGGTTTTTGGACTTTCTGGAGCCATTGGAGCCATCTATTTCTCATTCTGAGGAATGTAAAGAACTATATTAACACATTTGATCATATAATGAAAATGATCCATTGGAAGTTGGACTAGGAGATGTATCCCAAGAGCAGGGATGATTTTCAGTATGGAAATTTATTTTAAAATGTAGAAACCTTAATGAATCTTACTAATCTTTCATATGCCAACTATAAATGTTTGGCGATATTTTTGTAAAAATATTGAAATTTCTAAGGATTTTATATAGTTTTTATAAAATTTTGGCAATTTTTAAGGTAAAATAATTTTATCCTATAGAATTTGGGCAAATCATTTTTAAAATAGCGAATATCATTTTTGGAAAACCCATGGAAAATTGGCCCATGAGAAAAATTTATCCCCTAAGATCATCCATGCCCAAGAGAGTGGTGAATTCCTTTATCAATTTGATGTTTTATGTGCTTATTTTGATGGTTGTTCGTTATTATTTTTATTGTTCATTTTGTTATCACATAGAATTGTAAGGTTCAGGAACCACTTTGGTTTTGTTTTTGAGTCACACCTTTGATCCTTGCAGCATTACCTTGACATGTCACACCTCCATGTTGTACACAATATTCTCTTTGTCATCATTTATCCATTAAACTATCAATTCAGATTCAGGTGTATGTGCTACCAACTCACTAGAAGAGTTCACGACATACTCTAAGTACATCATGCTTTCATCTCTCATCATTGGAAATTAAAGAACCATGACATAGGAGATTTCATTGTTTTCAGCACCATCTTTAACCAATTTTTTAGGGATCATGTCATTGTATCTCCTAACAATCTCCTCAAAGTATGAAATTCTTGTTTGAATCAGGCGTTGTGAACTGGTAGACATGCACTGCGAACTCATTTCCTGTAGTAGAGTCTTCTAGATATTTGATCATAACTTTTGAACAAAGATGTGTTTTTTTATGAATTTTTTTTGGAGTAACATGATATTGGCATTGAACTGATGAAAAACATTCTACCTGACCCAGTGTGTAATTTGAGAGATACAATTAAAACACCAGTGTGCTGCAAACTGGTGCTACGAACTGGCTAAAGGAGAGTGTTGGAGGTTCAACTACTTGTAGACAACCTTGTGCAAATTCAAAGACACCAACATCAAAATCAAGACCACTAGGTACTCCATGAGAGTTTACATCCTATTTGAAGATCGAAAAAGGGGTTTTGGATGATTTTTATTTTGGCACTGTGAACTATCACTGCCTTTCTATCAGTTTGCAAAATTCACTTAAAAGATGCTCTAAACTGTGCCTTTTAAAACTGACCACCTTATGACCTCATTCAATTTTCCTCCTTCTCAAAATTTACTTGCTCCCATCATTTTCACCTAGCATTGTGAAGCCTCTATTCTAACGTTATTAAAACCCCATTTTTCTACATCTTTACAAGTTCAACTTTTAAAGAGTAAATCTACACCCCTCTTAAACTTGAAATAGGCGGTTGATCAACTATTGAACTAGGTTTAAATATTTAATGCATTGTCATGTTGATTAAGTGATATTTGTATTGATGAGTAAACATGTGTATTTATTAGTAAACCTTGTTTAATATGATAATGTGCTTGCACTTCCCTTTTATTATAACTCTCAATTTCCATTCCTTATTGTTTCTGATTGAAATACTGTCCCTTCTTATGCCTCCTGTGTATAGGATAAATTCCATAAAACTCTATTTAATGTTAGCCTACTGAAAATAGTTATGTCATCAATATCCTAATATCATGTTTTCCCTCTCTTCACACATATATCTACCATTAAAACTCATAGAAAATACATCCTTCAGCAGCAGTTATGGACATCAACAAAATAGGAAGACTTACAAGGGAGGAGAGATTGTAAGGGTAGATTCCCATGAAATGTTGACCAATTTTTATACCAGGAGAAGCTCTAGGATTAGAAAATGAAGATGTTGAACCTCCATAATGAAGCATCAATTTTGGTCAAGTTTCCCGTGTTATGCATTTTTACAACTTTTGAGGATATCTATGTTTTAAAAACCATGATTATCTATTTGAATGTTTTCTTCTAGTCATGTACAAAGATTCTAAAGTTGTTACAACATTTTGGGACACTTGAGATAGTTTTGGGAGGTGTTAAAACATTGGAAAGTGAAACAGGATGCTACAGGAAAGTTTGTAGCACCGGCGCTACAAAATGTTAATTTATGAAAGTTTGAAAGAAATTAGCACACAAGGGAGGATTGTTTTTCTTTTAAATTTTGATTTCCCATCTGGGTTCCTCTGAAATTTGGTGTGGAGAAAAAAAAAGGGTCTTTTAACTTACTGACAAAAATTCATCTTGACCGACTTCATATTTTTGGAAAAAGGCTAAAAACATCACCTATAGGAAAGTTCGCAGTGCATGTTGTCACAGGTGCTACGAACTCTAACAGTATGACAATTTTGAGCTATGGGAGGGATACTAGCTGTCAGGGAAGGTTCAAATGGTCTCCTAGGATTTATTTGGACATTAGGGAGATGGGTTTCATATCTATATCAACCATAATGAACTATTTCAAAAGACATTTATCACAATAGGAAAGATCCCCAAAAATAGGAATTTGTTAGATTTTGGTTGGAATATTTTGTAACAAGACTCCTAAATGGAGAATGATCCTATGTATCTCCTTGGTTTCAACCTCCTTAGGGTAGATAGAGATCATTCACTATAAATGAAAGGGATTTTGAAAATTAAAGGGTTGGATTCATGTGCTAAGAGAGAAGAGAGATGGAGGAGCAATTTTAGTTGCTCATTTGTAAGCATGAGGGCATGTGTGTTATGACATTTTATACGAGTAAAGATTCATGAGAGATATTATTAGATTGTATTCTATGTTTTTACATTTATTTGTTATCCTCTTGCTTGAATATATTAAAGGTTTTGAGTATCACAGTTTCCATTGATTGATGTATTCATGAACTACAAAGGATCTTTTGTATCTTTCTCATTAAATCATTGTTCATTGTTTAAGAAAATGTTTATCTGTTGTAGAAAGGTTCTTTGTATAATGGATTTTATTTATTTTCTCATATTCACTATGATTCTACTCATGATTATATATCCATTTTTTCTGATATATAGTTTGATTTTGTTTGATCTATAGGATTTTGTGACTCCATGCCCAACAAAATGCCTCTACGGCCATTTTGTTACCCTCTCCCTTTATTTCCTAGTCTTGTTGATCCACCTACTCAAACCAATTTAATCCATTTATATTCTGATGGGTACTGGCCTCACTCTTTCTTCAGTTTAGAGTTACTTCTAGTGCTAACATTTTTGGCACCATTGTCGGGGATAGAAGTGAAAAAATCTTCCCTAGGAGAATGAAAACAATCAGATCCAACTCTTTAAGGTAGACAAGAGCAAGACACAAGATTAACTGCAATCTTCTTGTTATCCACATTTTTGGTTATCAAGATGATATTATGATTATGTCATGATGATAGAAGATCAAACTCTTCATTAATAACTTTTTCCTGAAGAAGGTTACACTTGTCATTTTCTCAACAATCATATTTTGGAAATATTCCGCAGGCTGAATATATACTCACCTGCGAAAATCCTTATTTCCGCAGTCTGAATTGAGCTTGGCTGTGGACTTTCCGCACTGTGTCAATGGTTAGGGTGCGGACATGTTTCTAAAGGGAGAAAATGAATAAGTTCTCGATCCTTCTAGAAGGAATCTTCTAGAAGGGTGAGTTGGAGTTCGAATGGTTGGCAAAATACTGGCTTTCCAGATATCTTGGGATTATTCCCTATCCAAGTAACTAATCAATCTTCTCCTATATATTGAGGAGATTACTTATGGAAAAGGTTAAGCATAATAAGCATAAGCAAGCTAGAAAGAGATTGATTGGAGAATTGKTGCAAGAATGTATGGAGGATTGATGCTACAGCAGCAAGAGACAACAACTAAGTCATCATATGTGGTTGAACTTCTTCATACATGAGCAAGTGTGTGTGTCAGAGCTAGGAGCCATCGAAAGGAGATCTACGACATCAAGGCTCAGGTTGTATATTTCTCTTTCAGTTAATATAATACATGAATATGTCCCTTTCCCATAATGATGATTTCATCTTATTACATGATTCCTTGATCACATGTATAGACTAGGTATTGAATACATTAATCTGCATTTGCTGTGATTGGTTTGTGTTGTTGTGATTGGAACGACGCAAGAGCATCAGAGCAGAGCAAGGAACAACATAGATTAAAGGAGAGCGTTCATAAGGTGTGTCCACCATCCATTTCTCTTAGTTCATTCAATAGCTAGATCTAGGGAAATAGTAGTATTCTGTTACGGTTTGTTCCAGATCCAGGTGGATCTGGGGAGATTGGTCTGTGTCCACACTCACGAATTTATCCATAAACAAAATTGGCGACTCCACTGGGGAGAAACACCTTTGACTTTTTGGTTTCTTGAACTTTCTATGGCCATTTTCTCTTGTTGCCTTTTTCTCCTGATTTGTAAACTTCTGAGTCTTCAGGATACCCTGAGACACCTTCTTGGTTACAAAACCAAGTTGAATTTTGCTTGAGGTTGAAAATTTTTCTTTACTTTCAGAGATTTCCGCACTGTGCTTATTGACAGCCTGCGGGAATCCTGAGTGTCCGCACCTTGCATATATAATCCAGTGCGGAAATTCCGCATCTTTCATTTAATTGAACTGCGGAAATTTTAGTTTCCCGCACTATGTCCAAGGCTTGCCTGCGGGCATATTTTGAAAATTTTTGAATTCAAGTTTTGATTTTTCCAATAGCTTAGAAAGGTTGATTTAAGTCTTTTTGACACTTCATCTCACTGGTTTACATATCTTTTTCTTCATTTGCTTGCTGGATCCGATTTAGGGTTTTTTAAGCTTGTTCTTGCTTTGATCACTTGACTTTCATCCTTTAGCCTTTATTGGCATTTTTCTTTTCTCTGATTACTGAGATTGAATATTTTGTATTGGTTAAAGATCAGTGATTGATTGAAAGTTAAGAGTTTGGTGTTTCTTAGTTGATTATTGTTTTGAAAGGGCAATTTTCACTTGCATTAAGAAACTCCTTGGTTTGTTTGGTGTTTTTACTATCATTGAAAGTTTTGGTTGGGTTGTCATTGATTGTTTGGTTTTGATGATTTGATTTTCTTTCTCTGTTATTAGAGTTCTTCTTGGAAAGTGAATTTTTGTTTTCTTTCAAGTATTCTTTTTGCTTTTGTTGCAAACATCGAAAATCACAATTGTACAATTTTAGAGCATTGAAGTTTTTGAAGAAGACAGTTAGAAATGATTCATCGATGCATGATTATTTGTATTGGTCTCTAAAAGGTAATTGAGAATTGCATTTGCATTGAAGTAATTTGATATTGATTCAGAAATCGTCCTCTCTCTCTCCCATAACTAGGATTCATTGAATGAAATGATTACATTTCTTCATATCCTTGCATGCTTTGGGTCAGAGTCACACATCATGAGTTTCACTTCCGTTGCCTGTGAGTAAACAACATCCATTTAAAAACTTCGCGTAATATTAAAATTGATCTAGTAACTCTTTTCTAGGGCTGGTTTTCACCAACATATAGCTAGGCTAGTGCTTTGGAGTAGGAAGAAAGACACACTCTCCAAAGTTTAAAAACACACAATAGTATCTTGAGAATAGGGAGTGTAAAATTCCATTGGC
>ML781814.1:819238-831703 GCA_009831015.1 Picea engelmannii
TGAACTTCTTCATACATGAGCAAGTGTGTGTGTCAGAGCTAGGAGCCATCGAAAGGAGATCTACGACATCAAGGCTCAGGTTGTATATTTCTCTTTCAGTTAATATAATACATGAATATGTCCCTTTCCCATAATGATGATGTAATCTTATTACATGATTCCTTGATCACATGTATAGACTAGGTATTGAATACATTAATCTGCATTTGTTGTGATTGGTTTGTGTTGTTGTGATTGGAATGACGCAAGAGCATCAGAGCAGAGCAAGGAACAACAGAGATTAAAGGAGAGCGTTCATAAGGTGTGTCCACCATCCATTTCTCTTAGTTCATTCAATAGCTAGATCTAGGGAAAGAGTAGTATTCTGTTACGGTTTGTTCCAGATCCAGGTGGATCTAGGGAGATTGGTTTGTGTCCGCACTCACGAATTTATCCATAAACACTTCTACCTGGCGAATCCAACTTCCTCATAGATGAATCTATGGGTGATTCCAATGGTTTGAAATGGAAAATATTCTTTCTAAGAGGTATGCATTTTGTTATTTCTCAAATATATCTAGTTTTCCAAACCCCATGCCTAATAGAAGTGAATGTGAAGGCTGCCTTCCTAGGTTTAGAGGGGAAAATTGGGAAATTCAAGCTGAGTTTTTACTAGATTTTCACGAGTGCATACTTAAGCTGAAAGTTATACATGAAAATGTCCTCGTCAATTTTTTTACATACTCTTTAGGTGGAGGAACTTGTGATTGGTGTAGGTCACTCTCAGTTGCTTGTATTACTTCACTAATACATTTTCATGTTGCATTTCATTTGTTTTGCAAAGAGAAATTTGCAGCTAATTTCCTTTATTAAGAATGATGTTATGGATTCGATTTTCTGAGTAAAGGATCAAATATTCATAAACAATATGATGCAATAGAAGACACTTTTCATAATGATCGAAAGGATGATGATATTCAAAGTGATAGCGAGGATGTAGTTTCTTTCGACATTGTATCAAATGTATCTACTATTTTAATTTGTCATGAAAATAAAATTATTCCCTTTGAGTATTCAAATGATAATGAGCAGATCAATATATCATCATGCAACAATTTTGAATCTAAGCCATGAGAATATGGTGAAGAATATAAGGAATAATTGTAGTAGCAGTTGGAATTCTCCTTATCACCTATTGATGAGAAGAAAACTCCAAGGATAAGCGAGGAAATGTCTATCATTTTTGTACGTGTACTTGAAAAATACATCAAAGAACATATGAGTAACTGTGAAGTATATGAGGAACATCATTTTATTGATGAATCATCCTTCACAGAGGAGCAATATGGTTTTTTTAACCAACTAGAAATGTCTTGTCAGAAGTTTCATGATCTAGTGGATCTTTACATAGAGTTATATTTTTCAAAGATTTCTAACGATCCAATTGTTGGTATGATTTCAGATCATAGTTGTAAGTATCCATTTCTTATTAACCTCTTGTTGAAAGATTCATATCACCTAAAAATTATTTCAAACAATTGCATGGAAGGAGTTATTTTCATCAGTTTGATATTCACTTTGATTCATTGGAAGTATGACTACAAATAATCAAAGAAGCTCAACTGGATAGATTAGTGTAGGAATGTATATAAATGAGCTTGCTATGCAAGCATTTGGTTTGCAGTGAGTGTTTTTCATATTTTAATAAGTGATGAGAGGTTCTATAAAAGCATAGATAGAGTACAGATTGCAGAGATGGAATGGATAAGGCATTGGAAATTCATGTTCTTGGCATCCCACGAGGAGCACACCCTCCCCTAGGGAGACAAATGTTATCACATAGAATTTTAAGGTTCAAGAACCACTTTGGATTTGTTTTTGAGTCACACCTTTGATCCTTACAACATTACCTTGACATGTCACACCTCCAAGTCATACACAAGATTCTCTTTGTCATCATTTATCCATTTAAGTGTTAAGTCAGAGTCGGGTGTATGTGTTGCCAACTCAATAGGAGAGTTCGCAACATACTCTATGTACATCATGCTTTCATCTATCATCATTGCAAATAAAAGAACCATGGCAGAGGATATTTCATTGTTTTCAGCACCATCTTTAACCATTATTTTAGGGATCATGTTATTGGATCTTGTTATAGCAATATTTTCCTCACCCTATGCAAATTTTCTCAAAAGGCCTTTTCCATTTCCCTATGCAGACTTGAACTCACTTTTTTCAATTCCCAGAGATAAAAACCATATTTTTCCACATATATGCACCCTAACTATTATACATGTGTATACACAGGTTGCACCATTACATCCCACGTACATTGGGTTTTGTGCCCAAAATTAAAAAATGGTGTAGGGTTTCCATGTCACGTCACTAGATACATGATCCTTGACCTTCCATATACTGGAATTTTTTTGACTCATCCCTTCAGTTCCATTTGAAGGCTATAAATGGGCCATATCCAAGATGTGGAGAAGGGGAGAAGAATTCAACTTTGAGACAAAAGTTACAATGGAGAAATTATTCACTTCATATTGAGTTTGCATCCCTTTATCCTTTTAAGTTTGAACACATTGTTCAGCCCCCAATATCTTCCCTACTTGATGGAGAACCTCATTGTATCTCTTATATGAGCTTGCCTTTGGTGGAGGATTGAAGTGGTGGAGTCCCAACTAGAAGGGACTTAGTTTCTTGGTTCTGAATCGTGCCGACATGGAATTTTGTCATTCATACACTTTTGTTGATTACATTTTATTAGAAATACTCTTTTCTCATCCAATTAATGTCTTGCAAATATTTGAATTGTTATTCCATGGGTATATTTTCTATGAATATTGATGGATTATGCTATTGAATGTTCTAACTTTATATATTATCACCATATGATTTCATATCTTGGTTGTTGAGGACAATTTGCAGGTGTATTTCTTTGAGTCAAGTGCTCAATGATGGACTTCATCAAACGTCTGGATGAGGTAGGATATTTATCTTGTCTTGTTAGCATTTTTGTTTATATAGCATACTTGAGACTAGAGTTTATTTCTGCAGCCATTTCTGTCTATTTTTTATTACCCCATGCCATATAGATATTTTCCTCATAACAAAATTGGTGACCATACTGGGGATAAAATATTATTTTGGGGGTTTGAGTGTTTTTCTCCTTTGATTGCTCTCATTTATATTGATTTTCTTGTTGTTTGATTGCTTGACAGCCTCTGTTCATTTTGAGTCTTAGTTTCTTATCCCTATCCTTAACCTGATAGTGTTTCAATACATATACGTGGGTTTTTTCTTGACATTCGTGTACATATGAGGGCTGTCATTATGTGGGAAGTGTATATAAATGGTTTTCTCTTGAACAGTCTTGTACATCATTCTTGTATGCTTGGTTGTTGAGTTTGATGTTTGATGGGTAAGTTTTTATGGTTGCTTTGTCTTCTTAGGTCTTTGTTATGACTATTAAGTGCCTGCAGAGTGATAGGAAACCTTTCTTTGGTTGAATTTTCGGGTAGTGTCTTTCTCATCATCATTTTCATTGATTGTCCTTGCATCTTGGGTTGGGTGTTTGCTTCTTGATATCCTAATTGTTTTGTCTCTATTTATATACAATAGAATTTTTATATCAAGATGTTGTTCAGTCCTTGCATTTTCATTCTTTTATATTGAAAATAAAAATATTATAAACATTTTTCATTGTTGTCATTTGATCTTTTGGGTTTTTATCATTGATATTAGTACATGTATGGAAAGATTGAATCTTATTTTGAATTGCAGAATTAAATTGAAAATTGAATTTTGAAAATCTTATCATTTATTTGGAATTGAAGTTAGGACTTTGCATTTTATTCATATTAATTTATTTCACTTATTGAGTTATAAAATCATTAGTTTTATGGCGGCACCTTTTTGAGTAAGCAAGGCCACTAAAAGAAATGATAATAAATTTAAAATTGATTAGAAACGATTTTATTTTTAGGGTGAACAAAATAACTTAGGATTTAAAGCCTTGGAATAGGATTTTGTGAGTAAACTTCTCCAAGGCTATTAAACCAACATATGTGTTTGACTAAGGGAGTGGTGAAATACATTGTATAATTGGTTACGTCAGGAGGCTCTGCTTACACCAGAGTTAAGTATGAGGTCGTGTGAAGTTGGTTGAGGGGATATCCCCCCAATACCTTCTTAGTGTTAGATATATTTTTGGGGATCTATTCATATATTGGGATCTTGCTAGTACCTTTACCTCTGTTAGAGGAAGCGCTTTCGAGCTTTCAGGCTTTGTTACCCTACCCATACGGTGGACCTCACTTATGAATATTCGCCTATGCATAATTTATATCATGGTTGCTTCGTTGCTTGACATAGGTACCACATAGGTTACTTGTAGGGGTTATTCTGCAGGTACCCTCGGTCAGATAAGGTTTGGACAACACAAAGCCTTTATGGAGGATTAACTTTCAGGGCAGATCTGACCAACTGTTGTTTAAGCCCACGAGGGCCCTTATAACTGATTTTGATAGCTCTAATATTTTACAAGGAGTCTCAGGCCCCCTATTGGGTGAGGCTTACCTACTTTATGGAGGGAGGCCCCTTTCAATCACTTTATCATGTTTGTGTGCATATTGGACTTTTGTTTATTTTGGTGTGCTCTTTGATCATTAGTTGACCTTAGGATTTTGTATTGATTTTTCATTATTATGGATAGTGGAGTCCCTTTGACTCCCTCATTTATAGCTACCTCCACGATGGAATTCACTCATTTCATGGGGACCAATTCATATGTGTTTCATAATGGTATGCATAATCATGATACTCATTCAATACCTTGGGTCTCTAATCATCTTCCTTTTGATATACCAAACATGCCTTCACCCTTTCCATTCTCTCCCTCACCTGCTTATATGAATTCTAGTTTTGGATCCAGGGGCATGGTGACTCCTTTTTATACATATTTGTTTGATGGGAGTCATATCCGTCAACTGAATATCACAGTGGGAGGTTGGAATCTCCCTTATTATAGATCCAATCCTAGCTTCACTTTTATAGGAGCAAGTGCTCAAATGGGTGGTTATTCTACTTATTACACCCCATTCGTATATCCTTCATCCACTATGCCAGCTCCTACAAACACTTTTTCCATGACAGACCTCCATCTATTCTCTAGTATTTCATCAAGGGGGAGTCAGTTTTATAGTATTGGCAACCCCCTTCATGAAGTTCCTTTATCTAGGGGCAACATATATCCTCACATAAGTAACCCTTGTCATGTCGCTTTCTCTTTTCAAGTGGCTTCCTCATTTTCGATGCCCTTACACCCCTTTATGAATAAGTTTGGAAGAGGATATTATTCTTCTGGACAAGGCCATGGTGTATACTAGAAACCTTACTAGCCTACAATATCTCAAAACCACTCTTTCCGAGAACCTTGGTCTCAAATTCCGCGACCAACCATCTCCACCAGTCCAGGCACTGCAAGTCATAATAGAATTATATCACCAACCTTTCCTAGTCATGTTGGAGATAAGTCAACAACCTATACAAGTCATGTTGAATACCAACAACCAACCACTACATGTCATGTTGGGGGAACAACTCTAGTCACTGCACATCCATCACCAACCTCTGCTAGTCATGTTGGGGATTCATCACCAACCTCTGCTAGTCATGTTGGGGGTTCATCACCAACCTCTGCTAGTCATGTTGGGAATTTGTTAGCAGCCATTGCAAGTCATGATTGGGGAATTCATATGATTGAGAAGCATAGACGTATAATACATAATCCCAAGTTCCTTTGTAGGATTTGCAAAGGATATCACCTTACTCGTTTGTGCCCTTCTACTGCTATGGTAGAAGAAATGTGGTCCTTGTCTCGGGGCCCTTCGGGTTTTGATCCATCTTTGGTTTTCAAACCTTCTTTGGTTGATACAACATTTTTGCCAATGTAATATTCGGCCAAAACCGCTCCCATTTTGGGAAGTGATGTGTCTCTGGACCATGCCTTCTCGCACCTTTTTCAACCAGCAGTCGTGTCGATGCAATCTTTGATCAACACCAATATTGTTTTGGGGGGTGATGTTTCTCTCGACCTTGTTGTCTTGCATCCTATTCAACTAAGGATTGAAATAGTGGTTGTGCTGATGCAATATTCGGTTGATGATCCAGATTATTTTCAGCACGAAATGAAAGCGGAGATATAATAAAGAAATGCACAGAGATATTGCAGATATTCAATAATATAATAAAAATGTATCAGAGATGCAACCATAAACACATATATATAGTAATACATGATTTCTATTAATAAAATAAATGTACAGAGACTGTAAAAATACAGAGTGAAAGACTCGCTAGAATGGTGGCAGCTTATCTCTGGGAAGAGATGTGACGGCTACTCGCATTCGCAAGAAGATGATTACAATGAGACTCTGAAGGCCTTTTTACAATAAGTAGGAATGCCAAAAACCCTAGACATCCAAAAACCTAACCCTGGGATATGAAGCGCCAAAAGTCATGCGGGCCCCATTTGGGTGAGTACATCAACTTCCCGAGGTCATAACTTTTGCATACGATCTCCATTTTAGGCATGTGATAGCTCGTTGGAAAGGTATCATCGAGGAGATTCATTTTGGGGACTCAATGATTCCTTCAACTATCATTGAGAACCTCGATCTCAAAACACCTTCATTTGGGCCCTCAAAATGGCCTCGAAAGTTAAAACCTGCGAAAAATAGTAAATTGCCATAAAGCCATTTTGAGCCATTTGGAAAAGGTGGGTGGCCACCGATATCCACCTAGATCAATCCTCCATAATTAAGAAGCAATGGTATCCATTGCGTTGAGTTCCCAAGGGAGAGGGAAAAGCATTTGTTGAATCTGCATCTTGGTGAGCTACTTGTCTTGCTGGAGACGTCGCGTTGCTTAGTTTGTGGAAATTTGTCACGAAGCTATTGTGGTTGAGGCTGCTCAACAAGTCGAGATACATGAGAGGACGATGTGCAAAAGGAATCTTTAAACTTTGTTGTAGCCTTGTTGACCTGCTTCTGTTGGATAGAAGGTGCTTGGGGAAAGGCTGTAGTGGATGCAGTGTCCTTTTGTTCTCCTTTTGAACAGATTGTGAAGAAGTTGAATTTTGCAGTATGAGATACTACCTTGCGAAACTTTTTAGGTGGAACAGTAGCTGGAACTACCTTTGGTATTCTATAGAGATGACCCCCCAAAGTAAAAATGACACTATGGGGTCAAGACTCATAAACAACATGGCGTCTCCACATATATGGTTGGCCCAAGAGAACATCACAGACATCCATTGGGGAAACATCACATAATACCTCATCCTTGAAGGGTTAGATGCCATATGAAAATCAACACTGTTGGTTGACATGGAGATCTCATCCTTGCAGAAGCCACCCAATGTTGTATGGTTGTGGGTGTGGTGTTGTCAACAATCCCAACTATTTGATGACCTCTGCTGAGATGAGGTTCTTCTGGCTTCCACTATCAACAATAAAATGCAGCGGGGTCCCCTTCACCCACATCTGTGAATGAAAAGGGCGCTCCCCCTCTTTAGGATCTGTTGGTTCTTCTGGTTGAATTGCTGCGGTCGTGACAATAGCAGTGGGTTCTGCGTCAATGATCTGTCCTTTACCATTATTTTTAAAATCAGATTCAGAATCACGATTCGGCTCTTTGTCTTTGATCTCAGACACCAATGACTTTTTTGAGTGACATTCATCGGTGTTGTGCCAGGAGCTTTTGTGCAACTCGCACCATTTTTCGGTGTCCTTCTTTGTCTTCCCGTGACCCTTCTTTTCTTGTGTCTTGGACTGGTTTTCAGGAGACTGCTTGTTAGGGCCATCTTTTTCATACTTTGGTTGTTGCGGATTTGCATATCCAGATTCCCATTTTTTTTTGTGCTTAAATTTTTGCTCAATTTTAACAACATATCAATAAGCAACACCGAGTGATGAGATGTCCAGAAAATCCATTTCAGTTTGGATGTATCTGTGTAGAGCCCCATGGTATTTCAGAACCAAATGTCGCTCGGAGTCTTTGATACCCAGCTTGGTGTGTAAGGTATGGAAGGTATTGGTGAAATCTGAAACTGTTTGGCCCCTCTCTTGTCGTAGTGTGGTCCATCTCATGTACTGGTCCTCATAGTTGCCGACAGGGTAATACTGTTCCTTTACCGCATCCACGAAAAAATCCCAAGTGGGATCGACCCCATATATTCCAGACTCCTCTGTGGAACTTTGCTCCCAGTAAGTTTCCCACCAATGTTTGACATGAGGGAGAGCTTTGAGGAGTGCAAAAGTGATCTTTTATTTGTCAGAAAAATTGTGAACAGAGAAATAACCTTCTAGCAGAGTTAACCATTTTTCTAGGGCTTCTGCATCTATCTATCCTTCAAATACAGGAATATCAAAATTAAATTGTACCTTGAAAGGCAAGGTGCCTCCAAAGTGGCCTCTTTATGAATATGTACCTGATGCTATCAGAAGGCATTGAAGGATGTGGGAAAAATTCTCCATCATTTCATCCCTCTGTTGCATGAGAGCTTGCTCAAGCAACAGATTGATAGGATCGTCTACTGCGTCGTTTTTATTTTCTTCCACCATTGAAGGTTTCTTGGGTGTGTGAGAGAAATTGTCTTCAAGAGAGACAAGCTCGATACCCAACTTGATATACTGGGACCTCGTCGGGGACATGCACTGAAAAAATGATCAAGAGCAGCCTACTCTGATACCATTGATCCAGATTATTTTCGGCATGAAATGAGAGCGGAGATATAATAAAGAAATGCACAAATATATTGCAGATATTCAATAATATAATGGAAATGTATCAGAGATGCAACCATAAACACATACATATAGTAATATAGGATTTCTATTAATGAAAGAAATGTACAGAGACTGTAAAAATACAGAGTGAAAGACTCGCTAAAATGGTGGCAGCTTATCTCTAAGAAGAGATGTGAAGACTACTCGCATTCGCAAGAAGATGATTACAATGAGGCTCTGAAGACATTTTTACAATAAGAAGGAATGCCAAAAACCCTAGACATCCAAAAACCTAACCCTGGGAGATGAAGCGCCAAAAGTCATGTGGGCCCCGTTTGGGTAAGTGAGTACATCAACTTCCCGAGGTCGTAACTTTTGCATACGATCTCCGTTTTATGTGTGTCATAGCTCGTTGGAAAGGTATCATCAAGGAGATTCATTTTGGGAGCTCAATCATGCCTTTGGATATCATTGAGAACCTTGATCTCTAAAAACCTTCATTTGGGCCCTCAAAATGGCCTCGGAAATTAAAACCTGCTAAAAATAGTAAATTGCCAAAATTGCTAGAAAGCCATTTTGAGCCATTTGGAAAAGGTGGGTGGCCACCGATATCCACCTGGATCAGTTGATCCCACTCTTCTCTTGGAGAGTGACAAGTCGGTTGGTCAATTTTCACAGTTTGTTGCATAGATTTTGTCATTAATGTCAAACTTGAAGCTGCATGGTGGTTCGCTGAGAGTTCCTTCGGAATTCGGGAATTCACAGGTTGCAAGTTGAGAGAACCTTCGACATCACAAAATGAGAAGTCCTGATGAGATTGAAGTTGCACGATGGTTCGCTGAGAGTTCCTTCAGAATTCCAGAATTCAAGAATTCATAGGTTGCAAGTTGAGAGAACCTTCGACATCACAATACACGAAATAGTGAAATGCAAAGTTTCGATGAGATCAGGATCATCTAGTCACGGAAGTTCGTGGGACCGTTGATCGGAGAAAAGTGGATATCGGGAAATCAGAAGTCAAAGGAAGGAAATGTGATAGCATTCCAACTCGTGAAATGTCGAAATGCGAAAATCTAAAATGCCGAAATATGAAAGGCTAAAACACCGAAACATGAAATGACGAAATACCAGACCATTGATCTAACTCCATTTCAGAGTTTCAGATACTAGGAGTTGGAGTGTCGAACCACTTCACCATAGGAGTGTTGAAATGAGAAAAACACATTTTGGTGTAGGTTTCAGATACTGAGAGTTGGAGTGTAGAAACCCTTCACCACAGAAATGCTGAAATGTCAAAACGAGAAATGCTGAAATACCTTTTTTGTGTAGATTTTGGGGATTATGACTTGGAGTGTCAAAACACTTCATCACAGAAATGTCGAAATGTGAAACACCAATATGCCAAAATGCTGAAATGTGAAACACTGAAATACCTTTTTGGTGTAGGTAGTGGTTACCGCCGATGGTCATGTTAGAGGGAGGAGCTAGCACGAAGCTAAGCTCTATTTTGGGGTTTTGTTAAGAACCTGAATAGATATACAAATATAATCACCACAAATACTGAATGCACAATAGATCCACAAAACAATATAGAAGAAACCACACTTTATTATTACCAAACCCTTGAGGTAGGGCAACACCATACAATGGATCCTATTATGGAAGGGATCCTCTCTTGTTCACTTGCCTCTTCGAGGGGGCAACCTCCTAATGAGCTTTAGCTCCAAATACAATAATTCTCTTCATGTCTCATTACATTGCTTGAACCCCTTTATATAGTGCTACCATCACCTAAGAACATTCTAGAGGAGTAATCTTCTAGAAGTAGAACCTTCTAAGAAGTCCTCTTACATTTATTATATCTAATTACCCATTTATTATATCTAACTACCATAGTGGGCCTTATTTAATAATATAGTGGACCTAGTGCACCTTACATTGAATGACCTCCACTATTATCACTATTGGCCCTCTAGGCCCCCCCCACTACCTCTCTAGCTACCTTACATTCCATCCCCCTTATGAAAGCGTTGTCCTCAATGCTTGATGTACAACCATATACCAGGGTCCCATGGATAATTGTGGACCATAATGCTGAAGAAGACTAAAGAGCCAAGGTCCCATGTAGAAAGGAAATCCACCATGTTGAAGTAGTCCAACCACCATTGTAAGCCCGGGTCCCATGTCCAAGTTCTCATGTGAACTCCCCGTGGAAGATTTTGGAACCCAATAAACAACTCCAAATGATGCTCAAAATACTGACACCTATCATGTGGATCCAAATAAGAAGATCCATCCACATAGTGGAAAAGGATCGTAGCAGAATTTGGAAGGAATAATACCACTGTAGAATATATAGACTGAACACTGGTAACTAGCTCTTGATGTGGGACATTGATGTTCTCTACAGAAGGTGGAGTAGAGTCATCAAATAAAATATGAAAGTGGTTGTCATCCCTAAAATGACAACTATCCATATATCAATCATCACAATCTGCCTCAAAATCATACAAAGCATATATTTCTTCATTATATTCATCCCTGAGGCCCTCTATAAGAAATATCTCCTGCATGTTATTCAATGAATCTTGAATACTACGAAAAATATCATTGAGGGTGTCTGTGAGGCTGTCTATGAGGCTATCTGTGAGGACATGTACAAATGCATCCAATCTGTCATCCAATGTGTGAAGAAATTGGGCTTTGAATGATTCAAGAATTTCTTTTAGGTTTTGAGAAGAAATAGCCATATGAGCATCCTATGAATTCTTTTGTCCCTCAACTATTGTGAAAAAAAAAAAACCCCAAAAATAGACCGAATAAGTTACGACAGAAAATCATGGCTTTTTCTGGAAAAACCCTAAAAAACTGTTGAAGTTAAAATGCTCATAACTTCACTTCCCGGACTCCGTTTTGGCTAATGTTTTTTTTAAATTGAGTGAAATTGTGAGAGGAACTCAGATCTGTAATTTACGTGGGAAAATTCGGCCTTCAAATGCTAAAAAAATAAAAAAAAATGCTCACCGTCGTCCACGGAAAAAATCCTGAAAATTTGCAGATTTTAAAACTTCAATATCTTGACTTCCCGGACTCCGTTTCGGATGATTTTTTTTTCAAATTTGGTGTTTTTATGAGAGGAACTCAGATATACAACCATTTTCTTCAATTTTTGCACAAAAATATACCAAAAACTTCGATAATGTCGCGGCCCTCTTTTTTCTGCCTCGAAATTGTTTTTTTGCAAAAAATAAACAAAAATTGCCCACAATGTCTGCCCAAGGAAAGTGCTCTGATACCACTTGTTAAGAACCTGAATAGATCTAAAAATATAATCTCTACAAATAATGAATACACAATTGATCCACAAAACAATATATAAGAAACCACACTTTATTATTACCAAACCCTTGAGGTAGGGCAACACCATACAATGGATCCTATTATGGAAGGGATCCTCTCTTGTTCACTTGCCTCTTCGAGGGGGAAACCTATTAATGATATTTATCTCAAATACAATAATTCTCTTCATGTCTCATTACATTTCTTTAACTCCTTTATATAGTGCTACCATCACCTAAGAACATTCTAGAGGAGTAATCTTCTAGAAGTAGAACCTTCTAAGAAGTCCTCTTACATTTATTATATCTAATTACCCATTTATTATATCTAACTACCATAGTGGGCCTTATTTAAT
>ML781814.1:863256-880270 GCA_009831015.1 Picea engelmannii
GCATATGCGCTCTAAATACGAAGATGTTGCGCGCGCATGCGCGTGCGCCCAGTGGGTGCCAAGCGCCTTTTAATTTTCTGGCCATTTTGTATAGTTTTGACCCTTTTGCTGTGCTATGGAATTGATCCTTGTGCTATGAATGACTATTTTTTTGTGCTGACGATGCGGAGTTCTTGTCGCCCTGTGCGGACGAAATTTCAGTGATAACACCCTTCCTCCTACAGAGGCTTCTATCATATCTGACGTCCCACTAGTTGCAGAACTTCTCCCTCAAGAACCTCTTGTGCACTTGTTGACCCCACCAGTCCATGATTCCACCTCTCCCCAAGGACATATCCCAGTTTGGGAGACAGTTCCCCAAGCCATCACCCAAATTCCCTTCTTTTACCCTCCACTAGGCATCAAATCTTTCCAGGTAGCTGCAATGCTTACCCAAAGCAACCCCAGTCCTGCTACGTCCTCCTCAACAAATATCACTGATATCTGTTATGTCACCACTTCAGTCAATGAACGTATGAAATGCCCTTGCTCTCTATGCGACTCATTAGATCATTTTACATACCAGTGTCCTATGATCCTTGAATACAGGCAACACCAATTGACCCTACTTCAACAACCCGCAAAGTCGATAGTTGACATTACCTCGTCACTAGAGGCTCTTCATGTGATTTCTCCTGAACCCGAGGACCTTCCAATGCCTCCATGGTTCTTAGATGACTTATCTAAGGATTCACCCCCCAATCCCCCCAACTCTCCTGCTCATTCCCCTATGGACATTTTACACCCAACTACCATGGGTACTCCTCAATACTTCAATATCTGGTTTATGTCGAGCAAACCATCACCATCTCCTAGCGTTGTTCCCCTTGCTTCTTCCTCACTAGGGGGAAACCACATGACAACAGTCACCAATATCACTCTTCATGACCCCTTGTATTCCCATCACTTCCACTGTGATGAGGAAATACTCAAAGAGTTCAATAACTTAGACTACCCCTGGGATGTGCTACACTACCGCACACTCTTCTTTCCACATGAAGCCTCCACGCCTCCTAACCAACACCCCTTCTACATGGTCGAAACTAAGGATTGTATCCCATCAGGGCCTATCGACTAGTTCAAAAACCCCATTCCTGCCCCTGATGCTTTTGAAGAAGGAAACATGGCCAACATTTCCCCGACCATTAAAATCGACATTTCCATCACAAATGGCGTCATTGAGGAAATCACCATTGGAGCTGCTTGCACTCATCAAGAAATCACCACCTATAAATCCCTCTTCCAGGAATATCGAGATATTTTTGCCTGGTCATACACAGAAATGCCTGGCCTCGATCCCTCTATCATCGAACATCACATCGACATCTGGCCCGACATTACACCAGTTCATCAAAAACAAGGACCACTACACCCATCCAAAGCAGCAGCCATCAAAGACAAAATTGACAAATTACGCATTGTTGGGTTCATTTACCCCATCGCCTATACATCATGGGTTTCCAACCCTGTACCCGTTAACAAAAAAAAAGGCACTATCCACATTTGCACGGACTTTCACAATCTCAATGACGCATGTCCCAAAGAAAACTTTCCAACACCTTTCATCAATCAAATTATCGACGACTGTGCGGGCCATGAGGCTCTATCCTTCATGGACAGGTTCTCTGGGTATAATCAAATTCAAATTCACCCCACTGATCAGTATAAAACCACATTCACTACCCCTTTGGGTACTTTTGCATATCGTGTCATGCCTTTTGGCTTAAAGAATGCTGGTGCAACTTTCCAATGGGCTATGACATACATCTTTCATGATTTGGCTCATATCATCCTCGCATACTTGGACAACCTCACAACTTGATCCAAGAAACACACCCAACATCTAGATGATTTGCGAATCATCTTCCAACGGTGTCATCAGTACAACATCCTCTTGAATCCCCTCAAGTGCATTTTCTATGTCACCATTGGGCGCCTCCTCGGCTTCATCATTTCCCAAAGTGGTATTACTGTGGACCCCCTAAAAGTCCAAGCTATCATCGAAATTCCACCTACCCGAAATTTACGTCAACTTCAGAGCCTACAAGGAAAAGATAACTTTCTACGGTGATTTTTCCCAGACTACGCCATATGCGCACATGGTTTCCTTTGCTTACTACACCATGACATCCCATTTCACTAGGATGACCATGCCCAATAGTCATTTTATGACCTTAAAATGGTGCTCTCCAATGCCCCTTTAATTAGTGCACCTGACTACAATCGCGACTATATCCTCTATGTATCAACATCAGTTGTGTCAGTAGTAGGCGTTCTTGTCCAGCTAGGTGACAACAATCGTGAGCATGTCATTTATTATGTTAGTAAAAACCTCTCAGGGCCACCCTTGAAGTATAAACGTGAAGAGAAACTTGCTCTTGCAGTCGTCCTTGCAGTCCAAAAACTGCGCCACTACATTTTGCTTCGCACAACCAAGGTTGTAGTAGATTCCAACCCTATGCAATACTTGTTCAGTCATCGACAAATTAACAACAAATTTTCTCTATGGATCGTTATCCTTCAGGAGTACAATTTAGAATTCTCAACACCCAAGAGTAAGAAGGCCCTCATTCTCACTGAACTTGTCATGACCCTCCCCTCTGACACCACCAGTTCCTCTGTCCACACTGACTTTCCTGATGAACACCTCTTTTACATCACTTTGGATGATCCTTGGTATGGCGACCTCCTCATCTACCTCCGAACCCAAAATTTTGGTAACCACCTTTCACGATATGATCATCATCGTATCTTCCATCAGGCCCCCTGCTACCTCCTCATCAGAGACATCCTATATCGATGGGGAGTCGACACCATTCTTTGTCGATGCCTGACCATTGACGAGGCCGATAGAGTCTTGAACAACTGCCATAGCGACGCATGTGGGGGGCATCTTTCAGGAATATCCACTGCTCAGAAGATTATCTGAGCAGGTTACTTTTGGCCTACGTTGTTTCACGATTGCATTCACACTGTGAAACAATGTAATAAATGTCAGCTTTACACCAATAAAGCCTGAGCTCCCCCTGATCTTCTTCATCTAGTTATCACTACCGACCCTTTTTGTAAATGGGGCATCGACTTCATGACTTGTAATCCCCCCTCCAGCAATGGTCACAAATACATTGTGGTTGCAATCGATTACTTCACCAAATGGGAAGAAGATATGCCCACCTTCAACAACATCGCTGACACTGCAACGCATTTTTTCTTTAACCGTGTCATATCTCATTTTGGAGTACCCCCCAACTCGTTTCCGATCACGGGAAACACTTCGAGAATGAGATCTTCATTGAACTCTCATCTCGGTTAGGATTCTCTCACGAGTTTGCTTCACCATATTACCCTCAGTCTAATGCACAAGTCAAAGCAGTTAACAAGGTCCTCAAAACCATGTTACAATGCACGGTTAATAAACATAAAACCAATTGGCATCATATGTTATTTTATGCGCTATGGGCTTACCGTACGACTGTGAAAACAACTACTGGTTTCACACCATTTCATCTAGTCCATGGGGTTGAGGCCACTCTTCCCATCGAGTACGAAATTCCTACCTTACACACCACAATCGAGCTATTACCTAACACTACTCCAATGGAGAAGCACTTGCTAAACTTAGAGTCTCTGGATGAAGATCATTGATCTTCATTACATAACATTGAGTCAGCTAAAAAATGGTCAAAGGCTACTTTTGATCGACATGTCAACCTTTGCTCATTTTGCAAAGGCGACCTCATCCTGGCTTACGATATCACTCATGATACCTTTGGCCATGGAAAATTTGAGTCACTATGGCATGGCCCATACATTATCCAACATTGCCTCACCAAAGGCGCATATATCCTGGCCTCTCCTGAAGGCCTCTTTCTCAAAGAACTTGTCAACGAGTTGTACTTAAAGAAATTCTATGCTTAAACGTATTCATTCTACTTTAGGCTCTTTATTTTATAGTGTTTTTAATCTTTTTTCCATTCCTCACGTCTAAAATCTCATTTTTGCTATTGACAGATGCTTCCTCCACTGGCCTACCATATTGGTTACGCCGACGACGCCAGCCGTTGGACACAAAATATCACTTTGGCCGCTTGGGCTCTCTACACCCCTTCACATGAAATGTTCCATTCGAGCAGCATATGTTTGGGTTTAGCGACCAACAACCAAGCTGAATACACTACCGTCATCAGCCTCCTGGTCGATGCCCAACATCATAGTACTCGTCACCTTAGCGTCTTTCTCGACTCACAACTAGTCGTTCTCCAACTCAACAATGTGTACCACATACACTATCCTTGCCTCTTTCGCAAATACCTACAGGTTAGAATTTTATCTCAACATTTTGATTCCATTACATTTACACATATTCCAAGACAATTGAATCAAATTACAGATAAACTAGCTAATATTGTGTTAGACTAGCATATATCACATCAAGCTACCTCTACACATACATAAACATATCAACAACTTGTCATAGCATATATAGATTAGACATCATCAATACATTAACAAACCATGTGTAAACACCACATAGATCTCAAAATGTATACTCATGTATATATTGAAAGGTCCATAGTGCCATCCAACTTTTTACATACCAAAATACAACTATCCGCAGGCCAATGAAGCACCTCAGTACAAAATGGGCTCACCAACCTATATACAAAAAATACATCAATACATAGAGAACCAATCACGGTGCCTCTAGAGCACCACCACCTACCTCTCCCCCAGGTAGTGTCAACCCACCACCACCTACCCCTCCCTCAGGCGGTGGTGGTCCACCCCCTACCAGTCCCTCCTGCCCTGGCAGTAGTTGTCCGGTCATCGCAACACCAACCATTGTTGCTCATCGTACTACAGCCCACCATGGCGGTGGAACCCCCACACACTGCTCCAGGATACCCTCATCCTAGATGCGAGACCTCATGCCCTCAAGCACGTCCTGTAGCACCACCTCCAGGTGACAACGTATGTCCTCAAAATCTACTCCCGCAGCCACCGGAGGAGCATGTGATGGACCAGCACCAGGGTCATCAAACTAGCATCTCCTCGCTTCCCTCTCTAGATCATTTGGTCACACCGTGACATCCTCACACCGACGTCTCTCTCCCCGTGGCAGTCTCTCCGGATCCTGATGAACCAACACTCTCTGCAACTCCACCTTGCGCCCGCGAGGTGCTACATCTGCACATACAAACAAGCAACGGATTGTATCAACATCTACATCATATAAATATGTCATACTATCTCAAAACACAAAAAACATATATATCAACATCATCAACATGCCTCGGTGGTCAAACACCTCCCCTGGAGGTAGCACCATGTCTGGATCCTCCCAAAAGTGAACCCTGGCATAGGGGTACCACAATATCACCTGCGACATCTACCGCCATACCTGCACCGCCTCTGTAGTAAAGAAGTGGCCACCCTCGCCACCACCATGGAAAAGAAACACAGTCAACCACTACCTCAGTCTCGTCTCTCGCACCCCAGGTGCACCCAATAAAATCCTAGGGTGCAACATCAGCACCCTCTCCAGAAACTAGGCCACTAGGATGGACCCAAAGGTAAACTCTCCCGCATCTATGGACTAACAATGGTCCAGCTGCCCTACCATCCTAGCATGCAGCGTCAACCCCCAGGCAAAGTGCTCACTAGCCAACACTCTCTCCATCACCATCAGTTGGCCACCACTAATCCATTGCGTCGTCAGTGAACCATAAACTCTCACAATCATCATTGCTATACAATAATGCGCTAGGGCATCCATCGCCCTAATGCTCGTGACTATGCTGGACATAAAGTTTGACCCCAAACAATACCTCTGGCCAACCATCACTAGCGGCATATCCCTCGGTGGCACCGGCTCCACTGGTAGGGGCTTTCCCTGAAATGGGAGCCCAGTCAAAAAATACACATCCTCCACCACAGTGAAGGAAATCTGCTCTCCCCGCACTATGAAGCAGTGCATATCTAGACTCCACATCCAGATAAGAAACTGTAGGAGATACTCCTGCGCCCATATCAATGGGCACTCAAAGAACTTCAGTAGCCCACAGGCTACCAAAGTCGCACATACACCTGGCTTCTCAATAGCCACGGCATCTCACAGTTGGGACCAATCCCGCTCTCGCCAACCAATCGGCATCGTGCATAAATCTCACCTACAACCACAAACAATCATCCTAAGTCAGCCACCTGGACAATCAAAAACATCCAAAAAGATAACTTTTCCACCTATCAACCTTTCCTCCAAGGCACGGTTGTTTAACCTATAGGCACGTACACGTACGTGCCTGTTCATCCCACAGTCGCACACTTGTGTGCACCTGTTCATCCCACAGGAACACACATGTGCACACCTGTTCACTACATAGGCGTGCTCTCAGGCACGCATGTTCACTACACAGGCACGCACATATGAATGCTTGTTCGGCCGACAGGTGTGCACATAGTGCGCACCCTCTTCCCCTTTACCAATGCTCCCATGCGTGCCTATCGGGTAGGCAGGCGCACACATATGCATGCCTAATTCCCAATATCCCGCACATGTGTGGCCCACACCCTTCAAACCCCCTGTACAACCCTCCGTATAGGCCTTACCCAAAAAAGGAAACCCTAATTCTATGCAGGATGATTAGACCACTAACCTGAAGCTCGCTGGTCCTCGATCAGATGCCTCATCCTCCCAGAATCTCACAATCTCCTATGAATGCTTCTCGTCCAATCACTATAGTAGAAATTACAAATGAGGTGGCAATGTGGGCCCTACATCTATATATAATCCCTTTTTCCCAACTTCCACTCACCATTCTGGGAGCTCTGGGCGTCCATTTCTCAATCCATCTTCAGCCACGATATCAACATCCCGTCGTCTACATCACGATAGTCCTTGGGATTCTTTTCATCCTGAGCCCCCGGGATGCCATTTTCCATTCCCTGATCAGGTATGCATGCGCATATTCACACTTATCAAATACATGCTCATATATTCGATTCTCTTCAGATATTGTTCACGTCGAGTATTTGGTTTTCATGTGTGTAGGTACTTGGTCATCATACATTGACACAACCCTTTCAGGTATATACTCAGCACTAGCATGTAGTCATTCCCTCTGAATCTCACTTACATTTCCAGTCACACCCTCTGACATTTGCCTCTAGGATCCCCATTTCTGGCTCTGCAGTACCCACACCTCCATTTTCATCTTTGGAACTATCACCCGGTAACACTCTTACCCACATGAGTTGTCCCATTCACAGCACCCTTTTTCACTTCTGACACTCATGTTTCTTTTCAAAACCCTTTAGGGATGGGAGTCTTGATAGTCTTACATCACGTCACGAATCAGCCACATACTCCTTCTCCTCATTTTGCTAGCTTTCCCAATGGACTTCCAGATTATCTCTCCACGGTTCTATTTTTAGGCTGCACCTCCGCAGTAGCATGAACCCTCCATTTCATCCACAATCCGTTTACCCATATGAAAATCTCCCTTCAATTCACCTACCTCATACAGAAACCCACCCATGGGGCCCCCACCCTCCATCGATTCTCCGAGCAAATTATGCCCTACCCGAGCCAATCATATCACACTGGGGCACCCATTTCTATATTTGTACACTTCTCCCCAATTATTCATTATTTATTGTACAAACACCTTTGTTTCTAGTTGTTACATTACCTTTTTGTCGTCACCTTTGGTGACCTGCTTCCCTTTTTGTCTAAACGCAACCCATGTCACCCTTTTTCGGAGCACTACTTATCATCCACCCTTGCTGACATTGACCATATCTTCAGAGTACCCCATAGGCCACTTACCTCTACCCTCTAAATTTCTTCACCTTGTCCCACCTCTGACACAACTTATCCCCAGTCTTGTCGTCCCCCTGACACTTGACCTCGTTGAACGGTTGTGGCCACTTTTATCTCACATATACTCCAACCAAGGGAAGTCTTAAGTCTTCCTACATCTTGACTTCGTCCATGTACCTCCTGCACTTCTTAACCTCACCTCGTAGATTTCATGGAGCCATTTACTTCTGGGAGTCACATCCCCCTTTTTGTCGACATCAACACAGTTTTCAAGAAGGGCGACAGTATCTTGATTCTCATTACCCACCCAATGAGAGATCTTGGATGGCACAGGGCGACACACAATTTCTCCCTACTGTCATTGACCCCCATAACATTTGACATCAACACTTTCTCATGTTATGGTGTGTCTTACTTTGCGACTATTGTAGTTAGTTCTTTTCACTTGTCGAAGACCTCTGAACCTGGTTGGGCCATCAATGCCCACAAAATCGGTGATACTTATTCCCGCAATCACTACCTACAATTCATAGTATGTTCATCCATAGCATTGTCTTCTACCTTTATCACGACCGCCGCCAAGGGCGCTGCAGTTGTCTACACCAACACTTCATTCCTCTTTTTTGAGTTACATGACACGAGCATTGGGCATGCCTGCCTCGTTTGTACACAGTTTTCTTTTTCACACACCTCATGGAAGGTTGGGTTCTACCAGTTCTTTTTTCCCTCCAATAGATCGCTCTAGATGATCCCACTATTGCTCTCTCTTACAACACTCTTAGTAGAATAAACATTGATGGATTTCGGCTATATCTATGCTCCTAACCTCATCCATCAGGGGGCATATGTTATCACTGAAATTTCGTCCACACATGGTTACAAGAATTCAGCATCATCAAACAGTTATGAAGTCATCCATGGACCTAAATTAATACCAAAGAATTTATAAAGGGTCAAAAACTATACAAAATAGTGAAAAATTGAAGGGCACTATGAAGACATTGGGCGCACATGCATATGTGTGAAACAAAAGCGTCAAATTTGCGCACATGCGCATGATGCACGACTGTTATCGCAAAAACCTACGCACCTGAGAAACGATGCATTTGTGAGAGTGGTCAGCCTCCCACCCACTTCTGGTTCAGCTCCCAAGATGATTTGACACTCAAATCTAGACTGGATTCGACTAGATGGTTGGTCAAAGACCTAGAAATTCCCTAATTAGCCTCTTTACACACTACAAACTAGTTGAACAATAGCTCAAAGGAATGCTATAAAAAGGCCATGGATACACTTCATTTTTCAAGGAATTCAAGGAAAAGTTATGATGCCATTATTCTCTTGAGGATTCTATCCTTTCCAAGAGTATATTTTCATCATTACATTGGGAAATCCATCTCACCCCTTGAGTGGATTAGCAAAGAGTTCTTTCACCATTTTCATTTTTATTTGTTGTAAGAAGAGCTTACCTATGGGGGTCCAAGAGCCCTCCCTTGGAGGAAGAAGGGACTCATAGTCCCCTTTATTCTTGGTGTTTTCTTTCACTAATATCATCCTTATCATTGGTGACATGGGTCTCATTGTTCTTTTTGTTTCTACGTCCCTATGCTTATAAATTTAGTTGTTATTTCATTTCTTATTTCAATTCTTAGTTGTTGTTTTATATTTCTTTTTCTAACCCTTTTTCCTTGCAGTTGTCCTGCTCAGCAGACCCAAATGAGCTTCCAAGCACCTCTATTCTACTCACTAAGGTGACGAAAGAGGTGCAACACAGGGGCTTGAAAGGCAGGTGTAGGCCGATTGATCTCAGGCGGTGGCTTCTTGCTGACAGGCTCTGGACAGGAAATAACCTGCTCCTTTGGTTCTTCCTCTTGTCTCTCCCATGGGTCAAAATCATTATGGTCATAAACAGGGCCCGTGGGAAAGCTCTGCTCCTCATAATTTTTCTCAGGAGGAATGATTTCCTTACAATGTCCTTCATTTGTGAACAGAGGAAGAGGCTCTGCAGTCTGGTCTTGGAAGTCATGCGTGTCCAGCTCAGAAATTGATTCAAAGTTGTCATACATAGGCTACTTACTCCTCTGGTCAGCAAACTATGAAGTGGGGCTCTGCTGCTCTTCATCAGAATAATCGTCAAATATGGGTGAGCACAAAACTCCCCCATATTGCAAAAAAGGAATGATCTCACGATCCTTCTTTTCAATCCCAAATGTAAATACATCATGGTAAATCTTGTGAAGAAAAAGAGAACAATCCTCTTCCACAATGGCTTCTTCGTTTAAAAATGAGACAATAGGATTATCAAAGGCATAAACTAATTCCTCCACCAGTATGAAATCTTCATTATCTTCTTCAGTAGGGATGCCAAGGACATATGCTTCAAGGGATGGAAACTCCTCTGCACATTGTTCAACTTCCAACCTATCTAGGTCTGCAGAGAGAGATTTCACCTACTCCATCAACTCACTCAAAGCATATTCTTCCTTCATGGGTTCCTTCTCCTCATAGTCTTAATCATCATATCCTTCATAAGACACAACCATGTATGGATCGTTGCCCTCATGTTCCCCACAATAGTTATGATAGATAAGCTTAGAGGAATAAAACTCTTGACAACGCCTATTAAAAGCTGGATGAAATTCTGCGAAGGAGGAGATGATGGCATGGGGTAAGGAGAAATACCACTCATGAGCCTCTCCTTCCAATGAGAACATGAACATTTTCAATAATACATCCTCATGATGTATTCCCCTCTGATGCATGATTTCATGAATCTCATGAATATGTTGAGCAAGGTTGTCCTATTTATGCTCTCTAAATATGGGAAAATAATCATACCATTCATTTGGATAAGGGACAACATTAGGAAAACCAAAAACAATCAAAAAATTAAAAGGAGAAAACATCTGAGCCAGGATTTTTTTCCATCTCGAACTAGTGTAGTCGCCAATTGATCTCTTAATCATGGAGTCACCAGGTGAATAACACATAGATTTGAATGTGTCTGGTCTTTGTTCACCATCAAAGGCTATCTCTGATCGTTGTTGTTCTCCCAGGAAACTTCTAAGGCTAAGAAAGAAGCTGTTGAAAACCTTCTCGAGAAATCCCCTCTAGGTCATCTTTCAGGTGTGCTAAAAGTAGCCACAACTGAAACAGTGAAGTGGAAACATTGGAGTCACCACAGTGGAGTCACCAAGTGCACAGTAGCAATATTCAAGGGCTCTAATGCCTGATGCACCTTCAGAATCAGAGTCTCAATCTTGTTCAATCCCAAGGAAAATTTTCGACTTCATCCTCAACAACGACACCAAAAAATGTTAGCATCAAAAGTCACTCCTGGATTGCAGTAGGAGAAGAGCCCGATGCCCATTAGTTTTATGTCATGATTGGTTTATAAAAGGGTGATCAAATGGAAGTAAACTCAATACAATATCATTTTAACTCAAAATTCTGGACTAAGGCTATGCATGGACAAGTGAGGTCTTAACCTAACTTTAGCCAGTAGGTTGTAGTAAAGGTGAGCAAAAGGAAGACAACTGTGAGGAAGTGAAAAGGTCTATTGTGAGAATCAAGCTTCCAATAGACCGAATGGGAAGTATTTAAACACAATAATATTGAAAGAAATCATGACAGTGTTATAATAAAACCTTTATATAACACTATCACAATGCTTTATGTGATTCAGTCAATCATAAAATCTTTCAACACTAGATGGAAACCAAACGGAATAAGAAGATGACTATCATCAGACAATAAATTTCACATATAGATACATAACCAAGGAAAACCAAGGCTTCATTAAAACTATACAACATGGAGCTTAGCTCTACCAATGATCCCCTACAAAAATGGAAAAAATGCTTACATATACTCACAACAAAACCCAACAATAGGTTTGAGTCATGACATTGAAAGATTTACGTTTGCATTCTTCCTGGAATACTGAGCATGGAGTCTCTGGTCATACGTGAACTCTGCCAAACGCAATCATGTTTTAGAATGAGCCTGCGAGCGAATTGACTAGTTGATGGTCCTTTCCTGGGATTTCCATTTATGGTGGAAATGAGGTCCACCCACCACCAACTACTTCAATAACTGCTTCATTGAGATCGGGAAAGGCCTAGTCAACTCTGCACCTGAACGATCATGGCAGCTTCTCATTGGTTTTTTCTGCTTCACTGGACTACTATGAAGAGGCTCAGTATGTAGACATGGATGAGGATAACACAAGGTGCATGACACAAAATGGTTAATGGGCGGTGGATAGGCAGCGGTGATTTAACATGAGTGACTCGAGAGAGAGAGATGAGGGGAGGCCATGTGGATAGATGTAGCAGAGGAGAAGTTATTAGGAATGAGTGGAAAGACTCGTGGATGAGGAGGTGGAGGCACCAAGGGAAGGAGACACAGAGGCTGGGACATTAGGTGACAAGGGGGCATGTCACGGGAAGGTAATGAGGTGGTCAAAATGTGACTGGTCAGGGAGAAGGGACACAACGCAGGTGGAAGTGGTGTGAAACTGGGAGGTATAGGTGTCAGAAGATGAGAGGGACAATGGGAAAAGGGAAATGACACCTGAGAGAGTGGTGGGCAAGTGTGAGGTGACGAGAGGCAGGAGGGAGCAAACAATGTGACAAGGAAAGGAAAGGGGAAAAGTGGGGACACTTGCCACTAGAAGATGAGGGTGGTAAGTGAAGGAGAAAGTGGTAAGAGGTTTTAAGGGGGGGCCATTCAAAACCACCTCATTCTGGACCTCCACCCCCCCTCGTTAAAGGTAGAATGTCCTGGTCATCCAGATTCATGCGCTCCTTAGCGCTCATTCCAAACCCCCCCCGCATTAAAGGTAGAATGACAGGGGGGTCCAGAATTGGACCTTGGCCACAGATCTAAGTGAATGAATCTCGACTAGCCAAATCCATGCACCTTTTAAACAAAAATTCACCCGATCATGAAACTTTGGATAAGTGGGTATTAAACCCACTTCTTGTCATTTTCTTGCCAAAGGGGTCAGTTTTTAAGGAAAACACCCCCTCCTTTAGGCCCCTCCTTTCCATAGAACACTGGGCTATGACCATGGGCCCGACCCTCAATGTTTTTTTGGGATTATCCCATGGGGATTTCTTGTAAACCCATTTCATTCATTTTACACCAAGGGCTCGAATTTGGAGAGAAACTCCCCCCTTACAAGAATTTGTGATAACACATATCATGAGTGATATGACACTTGTTTGGCATGTTGGTAGATTCACATGGTTGGAATTTTGATAGAGGAATAGGGAAGGCACTTATCGGTTACAAAATCTAAGGGGGGGAGCTGACACCCTCCCAGTAAATGGCCAAGCCCTAAAACAATATTTCTAATAAAACAAAAAAATAAAATAAAAAATAAAAAATAAATGTTTTGTGTTTTGTATGAATGTTTTCATGATTGCAAAATGCATTTTTGTTGTTTTCTTTTGCTTTTTGGACTTTTGCGCTTTTGAAGGATGTGTTCAACGAGATAATGGTTGAATTTAAACCATGTGACATAGTGAACTTTGATCCTAATTCATTTCTCATATAAAACACAAGAAGCATTGAGGAACTTGTGGTTTCTTTGAGGAGTCCTTTATCTAACCTGTGCAAATGAACAACTTAAGAGAAATGTCAGAAGTGTCTTCTTAGTGGTTTGGTAAGACCTTAAGGGAAATAAGGAAAGTTGGAAAGGACTACATGAACCTCGATGACAAAGTTATAAAAGGATCCACCTTAACCATATCACTTTGCAAAATAAACTTACATCATCCTCTCCCACTCACTTAGGGAATCATCCTGAATTAAAATTGACATTATCAAAAGAGTGAATAGTAGGAGAGGGTATGTAGATATCTATGCCAGGGATATGGACACTCGCTGATAGTGGAGCAAGGTCTGTGATGTTGGGGTGAATCTGTCGGGGCTATCGATGCTCGCTGGCAGTGGAGAAACACCGAAGTAAGTGGGTAAAGGTAACTAAAGGCTCCATGCTAGTAAATGCTTTACTAGACTTTTGTAAAAATAAATGGGGCATGAGTCAGGGTTACATGAAACGAAGGAGGAATAAAGGTGGAAAACCCCACAGGTAGACCCATAAGCATCAACCAAAGAATTTCAAATGTAAGGGTAAATGAAGCTCTAATTTAAAACTAGTTAGGTTCTCCACCAAATTTTGTATCAGCTGAACATGAAGGAGGAACAAAGATTCTTATTTTTCCCAGTAAGTCGCCATTTTTTCAGCAATCAACACACCCTAAAAATATTATGTCAAATTTTACTTTTTGGGTACCACTTGATTCTTTTGCACTGTCTAATTCGACTTTAGTATGAAAAATGATACATCTGCTTATCATTTTGTTTCTCATTTAAGTCTCTCAAAGTTTGCTTGAGCATGTGAAAACCCATAACTTGAAAGATTAACAGTTAATTAAAGAATTAACAGTCAAGACTTATCCCCGATGCGCTTAAGAAATTTAGCATCATTAAAGGTGAAAAGAGTAAGTGTCAAATGAATAATGAAATAATGTCATTGATCGTCGACTTCTGAAATGCTTTCGGTATTGGGATATTTCAAGGACGATAACCCACAAGGGAAATATGTGATGGAAATATCATTGAAGGCCGATCCCCGATAAATTTGAGCATCAACGAGTTTTTAGAAGGATATCCCATATGGGATGTGATAAGTCAATCCCCGATCGTCGACCCTCGATAAATTTCGGCCTTGAAAATCCCAGTTTTGTTTTAAACACTCGCCTCCTGTTAAAAAAGGAAGACTTTGACTAAAGTGCATGATCAAATTGCCTGTCCTCATCTACCATTTGTCATTTCCCGAGTGACTGGACGTACAATCCAGTTCTCCCCTGAGTCATTACTAGCTCCCAATAACCATGTCACATCTAGAACTAGTTATGTCATGTCAGCACCGTATGATGAAATCAGTCGGCATCAAAGGCTTCTTAGGAGGATACCAACATGAACATACACAAGGATATTGTCGATTCCTGATCAACCCACTAAGAAGGTGACACAATGGGACATTTTAACTCTAATATATGATGGATCCAAAATATTTAAAGAACTAATTAATTCCAAAAATCCCACATTAGTTGCTAATCCGTGCATGAATCAAAAGGACCATTTGAACCTATCAATACCACGCATCACCCTCCACACCCTTGTTGTCAACCCATGTAGAATTTATTTTCAGAAATTCGGTGGTAGGTTTTCTTGAATCTCACTCATAATTCAAATTAATTGATTGATACGACTGGTAGGATCTCTCCCATTAAATCCTCTTGAGTCTTTTTTAAACAATATTGTTTTGTGTGCAAAGAATTTTGGAACATCCAAAGGAGAGAGATGAGGAATCCAGGGAAATATTCCAAGGTCTAGTGAGTATTAAACAATAGTTATCAAGTGCTACAGGTATGTACCGGTCTATGGGTGTTTTATGCTTCACTTCATACATTTTCATCCAATGTTATCCTGTACACATGCCTAAAGGATCGTTTTCACTTACAGGGACAATGCCTCCAAAGAAACCAACCACTAGGAAATATCCAAGAGTGTCGAAGCTACAAGAACTAGATGCAGGAGAAGGTTCTTCACCAGTGGTCACAAAACAATTGGAATTTTCTCCAAAATCGGTAATCGTCATCAAGACATCCACCAAGTATGTTTTCACTCAGCCTCCAGCCTTTGGAGACACATAGGTGAACATTGGGACCAAGACAGTATTCCCACACTGGGAATATATTTTCAAGAAAATCAAGCAGGAGGAATTCCTGAATATACCCCACACAATGATCTCGATACAAGAAAAAATGACGATGAAGTCCTCCTGAATGTCCGAAAGGCATATCTTCACATGGTGGTGAGAAGAACTCCAATATTCCCTTACATAGAACTACTGAAGTGGATTATCGATCACACTGACATGCAAAGATGTTTGATTAATAACGACAATGGAGGGTGTGTCAGGGTTTTCCTTCTAGTGGAAGTGAAAAATTACTACAAGATCAGAGAGCTAAAAGAACGAGTAAACATCGATTTTGTTGTAAGATTATATGAGAAAAACAATATCAACAAGGTGATGGCATCATGGTGGAGAGAGGATAAAAATTTCACTAATCGGACCTCCGATTGGTACCCGACGGCCAACCTGAGGGATTCGTACATCTATTTAACAATCCTCCTCTGTCGATTGCATGGTGAGAAATATTTCTCTAGGTTTTCAGAGGCTTGGATGCCTCTATCTTATATGGTACCCATTTTTTAGAATAGTTTTTAACTAGGGTGCCATCATATCCAAACAGCTGAGCACTTGCATATGACAAGCTCAAACACCGAAAGAGGGAGAAAACCAATCCTTCTATATGGATTATTATCTATTGAATGTCATTTGTGACAGAAATGTCTTTGCTAGAATGAACTTGAGCTGGCACGCATCAGAACTTCCGGTCCATGTATATTTTGGCATCTTCCGGGAGAACAGGTACAATAAATCCTACTCTCTACTCTGCGATCAATTCATCACACTTATTTATTTATTTTTGTTCAAGAAAGAGTGCCCAAGGCTATCGGATGCATCCAAAAATATTGTATCAAATGTTGGCCATTGGTATCTAGATGAGCATGATACCTACATCATGGTTTTTGGCACCACCGGAGCACCCCATATGTTGTGTGTATATGTCCCCAATCGACTACTAGTAGGGGAAATTTTTTATCAAGCCATCCTGCAAGGTTACAATGCTACTATGGTAAAGGATAATAAGCGGGCTTTCATACCTTACAGATTTCATATTGGTTTCTACATGGTAAAGGACACTGCTTAGGTGAAGCAAGAAGGGTTAAGTCAATTGGAGTTATGATTTCATATTGGTCATTTCTGCAAGCATGACCCAAAGGGCCTGGTCTTGAAGCATTCATTGTTGGATTACTGAGAGGGGGGGGTGAATCAATAATAGAGCAATTTAATCCCTTTTAACCATACAATCCAAGTGCTATATCAATGAAGCATTATTATCCAATAACTGCAAAGTAAATAAGCAATGAACAAATGAACAATCATACACATACACAGTACACCAGTGTTTTACGTGGAAACCCAAATCGGGAGAAAACCACGGAATG
>ML781814.1:889835-906007 GCA_009831015.1 Picea engelmannii
AAGGATGGCTGATCCTAAGGAAACCAGGTTCAAGGCCATGAGTTTGGAGGATAAAGAAAAAATCCTGGAACAATCATCTCAAGAGGTTCTCAGGGCCATAGAAGAAAGATAACATCTGAATCAGTTGAAGAAGTGGAAGCTCCCTAGGAATCCACTGAAACAATAGATATTTCCTAGGTAACTCCGATATAGGATAGGAATTTCCTTGAGGCTCAGGATGCACAGAAGAGAGGGGAACTCATGTACCAATAGGCCCAGCATATGATGAATCAGATGTGGGATAACCTGGACCTTGTCAGGATGCCAAGGCTTCCAACCAATAGCCCAAAAGAAAGCCCGACGGGGCCAAACGACCCTGATTTCATAAACCTTGATAACATTAATGGGTCAGATGACGCTGAATCTAGAATGCCACCAATCGGATTACCGATAGGTGTGACGACTCAACCAGAGATGGGTCATGTATCAGTGGAAACAGGCACGCCTAATCCTTTGAGTGAGTTTATAAATATATGTAGTGATGATGAGATCCTGGAGGCATCTCTTAGTACCCTTGTGCATGTCCAAGAATAGAAGGGACATCAAAAGACGTCTTCTCCTAATCCCAAGGTCCAAACCCAAGAGGTCCCACAAAAGGAAATAGAAGTTGAAAGTGTTCCCGACACAAAGAGGCTCGATGCACCGGAGACCCGAGAAGACAGTCTGAAGGACAAGTTAAAACCAAACAAGCCAGAGAAAGGATCATCACAAAAGGAAATTAGTGTTTCAAAGACCAAGGAACAAGTAAGTATCAGGTCTATCTCTAATGCCTCTATTTCAATTGATACTCAGATCCCAGATGAGAAACATGTAGAATCCAGGCCTTCAGTGCATAGTGAGGAAGTTCGAGTTCCTAATATTGAACAAGTATATACCGTCGACAGTTTAGGAAATACACTCACATGGGGGGATCAAAATATTCCCAAACCTGTAGAAGAGGTAGCTGATATATATGCAATCATCTATTATCAGAAGAAGAAGGCCATTTTCCATAGGACCATGAAGAAAAGGAGGATTAATTTAGATCACTCCATCATCATCACTATAGAGGAAAATTTGATGAACATAGAAAATACCAGAACATCCATATTTATCGACGTAGGGAAAGCGATATTGGATGCTACCCTAAACAAAGCCAGAAGAGATGAGAAGGAACTGGTCACTTCCTTGAAATAATTGAAACATTTGTGTCACCTGGATGAATACTATCAGGGAACCACTTAGACTGCGGTATACCTGAGAAGCAAGTTCTAAGAGGCTTACAACAAGTTCACACATGAGTGACACCTTTTTATTGTGAAGATAGCCGAGCTCTAATAAGACACTCTCATGGCACTCATGATGTGCAAGGATATGGAGTGGTGGTATTAAATGGCATAGAAAGCTATAAAGAGAATCCAATACATTGATGTAGTCCAACATGGCCGAGATAAATAAGAACATGACATTTGAATGTTGGGAAAAAGCAGTCTTAATCGAATGAAGTGATCAATCGAGTATTGGGCTAAGATGTACCAGGAACCACACCAAGAAATTCAAGAGAAGTGGGCCAAATGTGAGAAACATTGGGATAAAATCAACAAAGAAATCAAATATATTAGACTCCCTGAGTTTGAGACCTCCGACGACTTCATTCACTTTTGCAACATAGTCGAATCGCATACCAAGCAAGATTCATTATGGGCCGAAGAGCTAGTGACGGTGACCAAAACAACGCCCAGACAAGTGAAACGATTTATGGAACACCCAATTAGAGCTCGGGCTATGCTACAACAGTTAAACACTAGTCTGGTGAAGTACCGGGCGAATGAGGTGGAGGTCAGAGGAATTTATGTGGCTCCAATGGAACAACACAGATCTCCATGGGCCCAAACCTATGAGGAGTTGTTCATTAGTTGCTTCGATTAAGAGAAAAGTCACCCTTTCAAGTGATATATTGGGTTGACTGTTAAAGAAAATCTTAGAAGAGGATGCCACGTGGTGAATTTTGTTTTGTTTAAACTACACTTAGCCATTATTTTCAGTTGAATTGTTTGCTATAAATAAGGACATCGACCAATTAGTCATAGGTCGATGGTTGTTGCAAGAAACTTTTTCTTTTTAGTTGTCAAGAAATATTTTCGATCTACCGTTAATAGAGAAGTCCTTCTGGACCAGAGACAAAGTTATTTTCATCAAATGCATGTGTGATTGGACGTGGAGAAGAACTATTTCCTATGTCGTTTCATGAATAATGCTTTAATGAGTAAGAGCAATTTAATCTATTGTCAATTTATCTAGTGCAATGTTCTACTTTTCTTTTCTTTAATTATGAATATGAATAGTTGTGTTATCATGTGATGGATGATTAATGTAGGTGAATTATTTTTCTTGCCATTATATTATTGCATATGTATTTTCTTTCTGATAATTAGTATCTGAGATAATAATTGTATGCTCACATGGTTAATGTATTATTACTAGGCATGTGGTATATAATTCTCGTCTGCATGCTTGAGTAGCGGGTTATCCCAAACTCAACCTCTTCTCCAGTAGTTAAACTTAATTCTATTTTGCTTCCAAGTTGGTTTATACCAACTTACAATCTTACTTCGGTCCCACCTAAGAGAAAATACAAAAAGAGAAAGTCCCAAGTGAAGGAGACACTTTCGCAATAAAACGTAAAGCCCATCAATTAATTGGTCCGATCACAAGATTTGGAGAACTATTCCACTATTAAACGCTGCAGATTCTAATTGGGCGTCGGTGGTGGGTTTGGCTCCTTCTATTGAACTAAATGGATTTAGGTCCCATAAACATATATGTAGCCTTGTACATTATTGTTATCAAAACATACCACGTATATGCAGTGCTATACATGACTGTGTATATTGCAGCTCGCGTACTAGTCCGTAACTTGGTTTTTCAAAGGAATTTGACTCAAAAATTGGATTTTTCTTGTAGGATGGTACTGGAGTGGAGAGAAAGAGAGCATGAGGAAGTTGATGCTGTAGTGGAAAGATATCCAAGGGCCCAATTAGCATTAAAAATATGTGGACGTTATAAGTTTTGGGCTCTCAAAGTGTTGAGGGCTCAAGTGAGGCTGCTCCAAATGCTGGTGAACTTTTTGGATCCGGATATAGAGGCATTCAATATCGATGGGAAACCATTGAGAATTGAATTCAAGGATATATACTTTCTTACATGGTTTTTGTTGGCCTTGGGTATGGAAGTAAGAGAAGAGTAAGGAAGAAAAGATGAAACATGAACTGTGCGGAAGACACAGTGATTGATAATGGGTCGAAGTAAGTAGAAAAGAAGAAAATATGGAGTGAAGTAAGAGAAAGAAAATAGCTGGATAAGGAGATCGAGGATGGCATATCAGAGAGGAAGATGGATCGTGGGCAACTCAGAAAGTGTAAAAATCCATCGTTGGATGATTTGGAGCACCGCGCAAGGAGGGAAAGACAGGTTGGCGAAGCCTTGAAAACATAGGTCAAGTTGACCTAGGGTTTTAGACACCTAAGGTTTTGGTATTTATGGTTTTGGACACCTATCTCTCAGCCTAAGGTTGTCGGTGAGATATTGTAATGTATAAATAAAGGTCTAAAGGACCTAGGATGGGTTGGTCCTAAGTCGGTTGAGAGTTCATTGTTAGTGTGTGATTGAGTGAGTACTAATCTGAGAGAGAGAAGTGTTGAGTGAGAGGGCCTTCTATATTGTAATATCTTTAACTAGTTGTGAAGATCAACCCTCTAGCCGGGTGCGTAGGGAGGGAAGAGAGAAATAAAGAGAGAGAGAGAGAGATTTTCAAGCTAAGAACGCAGATAAGAACTGTATGTTTTCATTATAATATATTATAAAGAATAGTTTTGTGGACGTATCCCTAGATAGAGGGTGAACCATGTATATATTGTGTCATGTGTGATTGATGATATGTTGTTGTCATTCAATATTCTTCTATTGTCATATTGTGTTCTATATAAGATATAACTTGCGCAGTAGGCCTAAGGAAGATCAAGAATACTAGGTTACTATGTGTAGTTGATTTGAATCCATTTTGCATTTCCTCTAGTTGTAGACACCTGTGTCCTACAACCCCCTATTGCTACTTTAGGTGAGACTACATCTTCTTCATAGGTGTTTCTGAAAGGGCCAGTAGTTAGGGCTTTTTGGTGCACTCTTGGAGCTAAACCCTGGGTCTGCCCGTGTGCCAACAAATGGTTCCGTTGTCGAGATGTGAATCTTATTTAGGGAATGTCAAGTTGGATTCCATTGAAGACAGAGATTAAGAAGTGGATAGAAGATAAAGAAAATGACTTTGTTGAAGCCCATAAAAAGAACCCTAATTTGAGTACAGAGGATTCGTTGGGAAGATATATATTTACTGATATACACAAGATTTTCTTTGGAGGAATTCATCAAGAATTATATGAGTGTCTAGCAAGGATAGTGGACACCCAACTTGAGATTCGATCTAGACTGCATGTGGTTTGGACATTGGCACTGATCAAGAAGTTCAAGAGAGTTGATAACGTCATTTCAAGAGAAGTAGATCACTGGTTCAATAGTACCATTGGAGGGTACATCATCGAGTTTGTTGTTGACAAAGCAGAGTCATATAGCCAAGCTGAGAGGTATTTCTTTAAGGGACCTAGAGGAATTTTTTTATACTTTTTGAAGTTGAAGATAAAGATGCTATTGCATGAGAAGAACAACTTGAAGATACAGTAGTTGGTCGGATTGGAAAAGGCTAATGTTCCTCTTGAGAAGTTCCTCTTGCAATTTTTTTTTAAGAAGAACTACGGGGATGAAGGGTTCTATAGTGGAAAAGAGGAATATCTGACAGATGAAGAGCATTTAGAATCCACTACGACAAAGGAAAAGAAAGCTGAAGTACCTCACCAGGAACATCCAGAAACTTCAGGAACCACACTGACTATTGAAGTAAGTACTATTATTCCTCTTGTTGTTTCAAAAACATTAAGAAATCAGAGTAGTCAGAGTCACCAGAGCGCTCTGAGCACTGTCACTAGTAGTCCACCACATATTCAGTTAGGAAACCTAGGAAGACCTATGGAAGATGAGATGAGGTTACCCACCTTCATAGGAGATGGATTTGAAGATCCTGATTAGAACTGGTTTCTATGTGAAGATGTGTGTATTATTAAAAATATCACCGACGAATCTGTTAAACGAGCTCAGTTCAGTACTACCCTAAGAGATCGCACACTGAGCTAGTACATGAAATTTGTCCAAGGAGTTGCACCTAAACCGTTGAATACCATTAAGACTGCACTAATTTCCAAATTCAAGAAACTTAAGTCGGATTCACAGTGCATTACAGAGCTAAAAGATATCAAGCAGAGAATAGCTAAATCTGTGTGGGAGTTTGATTAGAGATTTAAGACCATGATATGGCATTTGAGTTTCCATATCCCAGATGAGCAGAACAAGGAATAGTTCATTGTTGTCCTCTTACCACACATCATAGTTCCTCTGATGCAACAGTATATTGTTTCATAGGATGATGCATTGGAGATCTCCATGAAGTTAGAATCAACCACTATGGGAGAATCCAGCTCAGGTATGAGTCAAATATTGATTCAGTTGACTAACTTATCTCTATAGGTCGAAGATAAAAGAGAAGACATATGGTGTATCAGATGCAAATCAAAAGGCCATGAAAAGTAAAATTGTTCCTTATTTCATGAATACTTGGCCCCTAGAGCTCCGAGCCATTTGAATCAATCTACCCTACCTTGGTGTGAGGTATGTAGAAATAGACATCGCCCTAGTGAATGTTACTATCTGCAAAAATATGTCTAGACACCCACATATATGTATTGCACATTATGTAAGTTAGTAGGACATGATGACAGGGATTGTAGGGCCTATGAACTCATTCATGAAATGTCGAGAGATATATACAAAATTCAAGTGAAGTATAGCAAGAAGGAATCACCGCGTAGTATAATTCCCCTGGGAGAGGAAACTTCAACTCTCGTGGTGGATTCATGGGAACATGAAGAGGAGAAGGTATGGGTCGAGGTAGAGGACATATAATCTGTTACAACTATGCACATCCAGGACACTTATAAAGGGACTATCAGAAACCTTGTACCACTTTCCGCTACAAAAACGCATTCAAACATGTTATCGAATATTGTCTTGTGCTGCTAGCCAAACTTCAGGAGAGACGAGGACCTCAACAGAACCTGCAAGTGCAACTGATATACATTGTTCCTCATAGAAAGTACCCTAGAGTCATTGTTATCACTAGAGGAGGCATTGTTACAAGAGAAGATAGAGTGACCCAAGGAAAGTCTACAGAAGAATCAGGAGTTAGGAAAGCTGCAGGGAAGAAACAAGTGTTTGATGAAAAGAAATAAAAAAAAATGTTTGAGGAAGAAAGAAAAGAATTTGGGAGATACCAAGGTTCTTCGTCGAAGACATGACTAGAAGTAAGAGAGTGTGGAATTCCTCTGGCATTCAATCGATCTACTCTTCTAGGAGAAGGAAAAGAGGTAAGTAAGATCATGGAATTCTTGTATGCTTGTATTAAGTTGATTCAGGATGAAAGCATTGTACAAGAGTTACAAAATTTAATCAGACAGTATGATCTAGGAAAGATAGATGCCTTGTTGAATAGAGCAGTACACCAAGTCTCTAAAAATAGAAAGAAAAAGAAGGAAATACACCTAAATACTCAAATTGGAGAGTATGATATAGACTATGTAGTCCTTGACTTAGGGTCAGAGGTCAATGTCATGATGAGGTAGACCTAGGCACTAATGGGAAAACCTAGGTTTATATACTACCCTATCATTATTAGGATGGATAATCAGCAAGCCGTAATCCCCTTTGGACGATTGGAACATATTCTAGTGGACATCGACGGAGTAAGGAATTTTGCAGAATTCGAGGTGATTGAGATAGTTGATGATAGTTGTCCTTACCCTGCGCTATTAGGAATTGATTTGGATTTGACTAATTCCACTATGGTTTATTTGAATAAAATAAGAATGTAATTTGAAGGATATGGCCTTAGGTTCATTTCACCTTTGTATCTCAACAAAGGTCATAGATACACATAACCCATCAGGGAAGAAGACCGCGCATATGAACTAGAAAACATATACAAATTAACATCTAGACAGTAGGATTACATTAATCCTATGGTAGATGGGAACCTAAGTTGGTGAAGTAACAGTGCATGTTCATCAGATTTAGAAGAAGCATTGGAGAACTGGGAGAAAAAAATGTACGAAGTATCTACAAGGAGATGTGCTAGATTAACCAGAGAAGTTTGTTGGATCGACACAACAGTAAGTAACTTGCCCACCTTTGATGGTCTAAATAATTTAGAAGAATTCTTGTTGAACTTTGAAGAAATTGTACCAACAAAACAAAGACTATTAGCAATGGATGAGGCCCTGAAAGTGACACTAGCAAGATGGTGGGGGACACACAAAACCAACATTACATAATGGGTACAATGTCGCACTTTGATGACAGTGAAATTTTCAGAGAAAGTAGAAGGTTGTGAAGTTAGGTACCCAGGTCGAAGCTATTTGAAGGACCATGTGAAATGTTGCAAGGAATCCTGGATAAACACTCCTTAGGAACAGTGGGTACACAAATTCATCAACACACTAGAAACAACTCCCATCAACTGGTACCTTCAAGTAGAACTATGCCTCATCACTGCAGATTGGGAAGGTATGGCCTAGAACTTTGTAACTACCTTTTTGTTTGAAATCTAATATTCTCTAGTGGATCAAGCATTACAAATTGTAAGACAAAAAATATTTGAGGAGGCACCTAGCATCCCTTTGGAACAATAAGAGGACGAATGGACTACACCTCTCCATGAACTACAAGGTTGTTACAATATCAATGATGACAAAGATGATGATCCTAGGAAGGTTAACATCGCTGAAATAGAAAGCCAAAGAGACAGAGAAGGACTAGGAATTGAGCTATTGTTCATTGGACAACCAATTAAAATCAAGAAAATCAATATTGGAACAGAGAAAACACTGAAGCTTGCAAATGTTGGAGATTATTAGGATGCTTCCACTATTGACAAGATCACAGAGTTGCTACATGAATATCAGGAGTTTTTTCCAACCAAGTTCATTAATATGAAGGGCATTAAAGGGCCTATGGGAGATATGAGGATCTCTTTGAAACTATATGCAAGGCCAGTCAAATAGAGACCTTACATATTGAACCCTAAATATAAGGAGAAAGTGAATATTGAGCTTGACAGAATGCTGGAAGCAGGGATCATAGAACCTGTTGAAGAGTTATAGTGGATTAGCCCTATGGTGGTACAAGACAAGAAGACAGAAGAGATTAGGATCTGTGTAGATCTTAGGAATTTGAATGATGCCTGTTTGCATGACCCATTCCCTACACCATTTACTAATGAAGTGTTGGATAATGTAGAAGGACAGGAGGTATATTCTTTTACAGATGGATTTTCAGGATACCATCAGATCCAGATTGCCAAGGAAGATCGCCATAAGACAACATTTGCAATAGAATGGGTATCCTACTAGTATACAATGATTCTATTTGGATTGAAGAATGCCCCAACCATCTTTTCTAGGGTGGAGGTCGAAGCATTCATGGAGTTTTTACATAAATTCCTAGAAGCATATTTTGATGATTTCACTGTTTTTAGCTAATTACAAAATCGAATGTTTAAGACTAATGTTGGGTAAGTATAGGCAGTGTCAGATAATAGATTGCATTGAACCTGAAGAATTTCATCTTGTTTTCACCCTTTGGAGAGATGTTAGGTCATATTATATGTAATAAGGGATTTTTGGTAGACCCATCAAAGATTTCCATTATAGTTTATTCGTCCCCTCCTACTTTAGTCAAACAGCTACGCACTGCACTGGGACACACTGGATATTACAGGAAGTTCATTAAAGGCTATGCATAGATCACAACACCTATAGAGAAGATTTTGAAGAAAGACTGTCAGTTTAATTAGACAGAATAATGCCAGTAGAGATTCGACACACTGAAACATAAAATGGTTACTACACCTATTCTGGTTTTCCCAGATTGGAGCAAGGAATTTCACGTACATGTCGATGCATCTTCTATTGAATTAGGAGTTGTGTTATCACAACCGGGAACTGGAGACATTGACCACCCGTTAGCCTTTTCTAGTAAGAAGCTATCAATAGATGAGATTAATTACACCACCATTAAGAGAGAAGGGTTAGCCATGGTGTATGCACTGCAGAAGTTTCACCAGTACTTGTTGGGAGGACACTTTAAAATGTTTATTGATCACTCTACGCTGAAATACCTAGTCAAAAAGACAGTGTTAGGGGGGGAAATATGCATCTGGCTTCTTCTATTTTAGGAATATGGTTTTGAGATTGTGGTTAATCTAGGAAGAATGAACAAAGGCCATGACCACTTGTCGAGGTTGGAACATGGAGAAGAGCCTACTAGTTTGGAGGATGCACTTTCAGATACACAGTTGCTAGCCATTAGAAATATTGATGATCACTTCAAGGAGATATTCCAGTTCCTGTCAATAGGAATGGCACCGAGTGAATATACAATCACCCAGAAGAAAAAATTGGTAGTGTGTGTTGTCGAATTTTCACTTATAGCTGGACAACTATACAAGATGGGGCCTGATGAGATATTGAGGAGGTGTGTTATGGACACAGAATGACCATTGATTCTTGCAGAAGCTCATGAAGGCATCACAAGAGGACACTATGTAGGGAAATCCACAACGCATAAGGTTCTCATAGTTGGCCTTTGGTGGCCTACCTTACACAAAGATGCTAAGGACTATTACAGAGCCTATTGTTGTTCCTGAGTTTATGTTTTAAGGCTATAAAACATACCGTCAAGGCATCCATAAATAATTCTAATGAAAAGATTTGGAAATAAGGAATCAAAGAAAGATCAAAACAGATTTAGTTTCTCAACTGTCTCTGTCTTGCTTCCTATTTCTCTTGGATGCTAATGTCTCACTCAATAGCAGCCCATGATAGTTCTAACTCAGCCCTATTGGTCACTATTTGTAAAATAGTATTAAATAAACTTAGGGAAATGCTAGTTTGATCCTGAAGGCCCGGTTCTACGTTAGGTTTTCTGCTACTAGGGACACTCATGGATGAAAAAATTTAAAAGGTTTATAAATGGGTTTTTTATAAATTGGTTACTTCAGATTTCCAGAGATTAGATTAAGGAAAACAATCTTAAAATCTAAAACAGTAATGTAAAAACACATTCAAGGCCGTTTCCTGGTTTTGTAACAATTTTGAAATTGTAAACAACAAAACACAATACAGAGAAATATAAGGCTTTTATCAAGAAAGAATCTTATATTTCTATTGATGATGATAAAGAAAAACAAGGTTTCTAACAGAGTTAAATATAAAAGAACATAAGGTTTTATAGGTCTTAAAATTACTAAAGCAATTACAGAGCAAAGACTGTAAAATGTTCAACATCCAAACCAATCTAAAATAATAAACACCGATGTATATAAATTCAAATCGATTACTTGTTAGAAAAACATTTAAAAGGAAAATTTAACAAAGCACGATAAACAAGGGAAGACACATAGTTACAAAGTTGCAGGATCCAGAATCTTGTTTGCGATTTATATTCCGATGAACTTCAAAATTGAAACTACAAAAATGGCTATCTCCAAAAATTTTGAGGCCCTTTCTCAGCCTTTTGAAATCATATTTATACATTTTCATCAAAGTTTCACATTGGTAACTAACCAACTCCCTACTATTACGGTTACATAAAATAATGTCAATTGTTTACAATTTCTTTTAAAATTCTAATAATAAAAACACTTAAAGAAAGTTTTAAGTTTGCGTTGACGAACTTTCTTTATCTGTTTCAACGCACTGAACACATTTTCCCAAAAAATTTACTAAGATCCTGGGAGCCTCGGGTATCTCATTTGCTTCAAATGAGAAAAATCTCCTCTGTAATTCGGGCAACCAACTTTCTATCATACTTTCTGTGAACTTCACTGTTTTCAATTTTAGACTCGAATTCACCATCCACTTGTTGATCTTTGTGATATTGATCAATTTGATGTTCGAAATATATGCTTTCTTTTCCTTGAGCTCTTCTCTAAACCTTAGCTAATGTTTGGCTATATTGACTTTGCCTAACAATCCAGAACAACCAACTGTTCCGATATTTAATGAATCTCTTTCAAAGAGATTGAAGATTTCTTGGCAATCTTCATTAACTTCTTTTGTGATTCTTTTATATTCAGTCAATTTTGATTCCCATACTTTTATCATTATATCCCCTTTTAACTGTTCAGAAATAGATAATTTCTGAGTTTTTCCAATTTCTTATTTTAATGAGGAAGCCACTGCTTTCTGAAAAGTAGTTCTTGCTGCTTTCGCCTCTCTTTCTTTCTAGAACACATTTTCCATGGACTTATTTGATTCCTGAAAATAATTCTGGATTATTTCTAGATTCCAGAATACTTTTTGTTGTTCCTCCTCTATTCTTGCATATATCTCTGATGCTTGCATCCTGAAATGTTCAAGTTCAACTACCTGGTTAGTAATAAAATTAATCTTCTCATGCAACTGTTTATTTTCATCTCCTAGCTTTTGAACTTGTTCCTGTGTGACCTGTATTAAATGTTTTGCCTCATCCAAATCTTTATTTAATTTTTGTATTTCTTGCATATCTTTGAGTCTACCTTGTTCTAGACCTTTCTGTATTCCCCAACCAATATTTCTTTCATTTTCCTTCAGTCTATCTTGCAACTGGATTATTTCTTAATCCTTATGTTCAAGCATAGTTGTTAGGTTTCCCGTAGAATATATATTAGCTGATGCTATAGCAGCCATTGTTCCTGCTAATTCTGTAGTGAACTCTCCATCCTTGACTTTCTTTCCATCTATGATAACTCTATGCTTCTTAATCGATCCTTCTCCTCTAGGATGAATTTCCTGTTTCAAGACAGCTCTTCGCTTTTTGCTGAAAAGGTAATCCGATGGGGGGATTTCATCTCTTGAAATCGACTCTAGGTCACTGACATATAGAACTCCTTCATGAGGGGTTCCGAAAGTAGACTGTAATGGGGTTAATGAGGTGATAGGACTACCAATCTCTTTTGAAGCAGTTCCACCTATCTTTTCTGGAACATCATCAAGAATTACTAGACTTGTTTCCAGTCCTTTTCCTTTCTCTGTCCCTGTTTCCTTTATCTGAGAACCTTCTATTTTTTAAGGAGGTATTTCAGCATCATTCAACTTATCTTTATCATTGGATTTACTCTGAGTATTAGTTTCAAACCCTGGAGGGTTTTCTTTCTGTTCTGGCAATGAGGTCGAAATTTCACCCTATAAAATCTTCGACAGACAACTTCGCCTATGGATTTGAAAAGATGAAAACCCAACCCATGAGTCATGTGACAAGGCTTTAACCCTGTTATGCACTTCCTCATAAGATTTAACATCTTTGAAAATATCATCATAAACTGAAACTTCAAGTTCATATGATTTTAAATTACAATGTATGTAATGCCGACTAATTATTTGGTAAGGGTCATGTTTTCTATGCTCGATGTCTACTAACTTCACTTCCTCCAATGACTGAGCCTCTACCTTAGAATGGCCTAAGTTTAATAAATTCAATTTCTTGACATGAACAGGGAAAGATGGCCATGCTTTTTTCTGAAGGGCTTTTAATTCTAACCCAATACCACCCTTGGCTAACTGATGAGCTACTTCTCTGCATAATAATCTGTCTGGTAAGAATTTCAGGAGTGTGTGAGGTGGAATGGAACAAACATAAACCCTAACATAAGAAAACATTTCCTCAATAAACCAGTCGGCAACCGATTTGAGTCTTTCTATGACTGCATCAGAAATGCGAGGGGGTTCGCATCCAAAAAATATTTTGTGCAGAGGAATGATGACAAAATGACAAACATCATAAAAAACATCTTTAGCATTTTCTTCCCAGAGAGCTGAGTGGTATTTATGAACAGGCTCTGGGCAGGAAACATTCCAACTCCAATTCATTAATGGAAAAGGAGTCATAAAACAAATGGAATCCATAATATATGCATACATATAAAAAGACACTGGTTGTCCTTTTGACTTGGCTGCTTTATAATTAACAACCTCTTGTGTTAGGTTATCTGACAAAATTTTATGCCAGTTAAAACTACGTCCTTCTGAAACTTCCTCTAAGAAGGGTACCCGGTCTGCATGAAAGTGACAGGGATCTTTTCTCCCGAAAATTCTTGCATAACATCATGGATATGTAAACCATATATTCATTTAAGGAGGCCAAAGCATAAATTCCATGAGAATTAGCCCTAAACTTTGCTTCAGACCTCGCCCATCCTCTAATCATATCGGGATATGTCTGGCCTGCTTCAACACATTCCTTTCTTTGAAACTCAGCTAAAAATTCAGCATTAAAGGTGTGTCTATAATTCTATGAGAGTTTATACATTACTTGAATGTCCTCAGGCCTGAATGAACCGACGATATCTCTTTTCTCATTCAGAATGCTTCTTGTTGGGATATCTACCCTATCTAGAGCCCAGCCAATCATATCGGTATATGTTACCAACCTCGGACGTGCAACAACCTTATGAAGTTCAGACTCAACAATGTCTTGGATATGATTTTCCGATTCGGGGTCTGCATATTTAAGCTCATCCTCCAGCAATTCGGAAATTCCAATCCACGATTTGATGGAGTGTACACCGTGTGTTGTAGTATCAGAGATAATATCGCCTTCCTCTTGGTCTTCATTTTTCTTCGGTGCTTTTTTGGGTGCCATAGCTCTACGTTTAACTTGAAAACCTGTCACAGAGAGTGGATGAAAAGACTTAGCTTTGAAATGAAAATACAGATGTTCGATCTTTTAATTTGAATATATCTTCCACATAGTGAGAATCGTACATCTGTCACGAAATAAAAGCTTGTAATGCAGAAAATATTTTCGGAGATATGCATTTAATGTGTGTACTTAGGTTTTCTCATCATTTTCAAATAAAAGAAAAACATACTTAATCAGACCACGATGCATTAATGAGCACTTCAAAGAAGGATTAACTTTTAAACTGTTTAGAAAGTGGATTATTAGTGTTAATTTTGAGTTAAATTTGAAAACCTGATTTTCGAGGTTTCGTCAGTCTTGATGTCGAAAAAATATGTCATTGAAGAAACCCGATTGCCGAAATCGCGATGTATTAATTTAAATTAAAACGTTTTTAGTATGTTAATTAATTGAGATTTGATCTTTTCGGGATTTCGTTAATCGGAAAATCGAAAATTGAGATTTCAGGAAATATGATGACAAGAAACACGCTTCTCATAGAACCGCGAATCCCGAAATCGCGACGTAATTATTTAACTCTTAATCATTCTTAGAAGAGATTAGATTAATTCGTATCTTTACTTAAGGATGAAATGTATCGCGAAATTGGGTATCGGGGTTTCGTAAATCGGGAATTCGGGAAACACAATGATAATGATATATGATCTTATTGAACTGTGAATCCCGATATCACGATGTGATTAATCTTAATTTTTAAACGCTCTTAAATGAAAATTAAGTAATTTGTGTTTTAATTGACTCTTAAAGTATCAAGAGATCGGGGATCGGGGTTTCGTAATTTGATTTGCATTAAAAATTTGTTTACAGCAAACCCCGAATCTCAATTTCTTTAACTTTTGAATGAAAAACTCGTAAATTTAAAATTATACTCCTTTTAAATAATTTTTCGAAAAGTGTTGGAAAATTTATATGTTTGTAAACCTTTATCTGTTCTTTATTCAAAAATAAATAAAAAGGTATCGCGAATTTCAAAAATGATGAAATTTTTCTTTGAGGAAAGTCGAAACCTTAAAAATAAAAATCTAGACCTTAGGGAAAAAAAATTTAAGCTTTGTTTCAACATAGGCTCCAACTAGGGACCTCGTCTCCCTGCGGGACGAGGAGAACATGTAGACTCAGTGCCTTCATTGGGTAAATGGTGTCAAGGGTTTATCTCTGATAAACTGATCAAGGAGAGGAAAAAGAGATTATATAAAGCCTTTGAAAACCTTTTCAAAACTTCTTATTTACTTGAAACTCAGTTATAGTCTTCTTCAATATTATCCTTCCCGTTCCAAAATTGAGTTAGTATTGAGATGATTAGAACAATCTTAGGAAACTTAAAAGATTATTGTAAATTTCATCTTGCATCAATCGAAATAAAATTTATAAATTTTTTAAAATGGGAAGCTTTATTTTGACTTAGGATGAATATCTGGCTTCGAAAAACTGATTACTAGAATAGAGTAATAGATAAGTATGACAACCTTATAGACACCTCAGATATTGCTTCACTACCAACAGGCCTGTTCAGTACCCTGGTGAAGTTATCTGTCCCTTTTTACTGAATTTCCTTTCACCGCTTCGAGTGCTAATTTTATGCTCAAACATTGCTTCAATGCCAGTAGGCATGTTCAGTACCCCGGTGAAGTTATCTATTTCTTTTATATTTAGACGAGGACAATCATTTAAATGAATTTCCTTTCATCGTCTGTAGGACTAGATGGGGGCAATCAAATATGAATTTCCTTTCACCATCTGTCTTATAGTTAGCTTGTGCCTACGAAGCGGGGGCAATCAGTCATACTTAATATATTAGGGGTGGTGATCTATGTAAAAATTTATAATAGAGGTTTGTCAACTTGTTTTGGTTATTCTAGACCAATTTTTCTCAACCTTCAAAAGCCCCTCAGTCTATAGAGAAAAAGGGAAAAATTAATTTCAGGGGATTTTCTTTTGAGCAAGCTTAAAACCTCAGACAAACTGTTAAGAAACTCAAGATATTCAAAATTAACTCAAACATAACCAATTTTAGTTAGAGAGAAAAATTATGAAAACTAACCTTACTGAATTTAATCATTTGTTGATTTTCAAAGTTAATTCATAATCTCTCCTACTCTGATAAGAAAGTCTGAAAATGTGAAAGATAGTATTGAAGGTATAAAAGGAGATTTTTCAACAATTTATAAACCAGAAAACCTAAGTTATAATTTCAAAATAACTCTTTAGACTTTATTTATATATATATTATTTTTAGTTTTTTTTTTTTTTTTTTTTTT
>ML781814.1:906119-962673 GCA_009831015.1 Picea engelmannii
CAATCAATTGGTTTATCCTTCTTGTGAGAGGGTTTGGTTCTTCCTTCTCGTCTTGCCATAGTTTCATCACAGGAAGTGCTAGATTTATGGGCAACACTACATCTATTCCATAAACCATTTGAAAGGGAGAAGTACCGATAGACGTTTTTGTGCCTATCTGATTTGCCCATAGAGCATATTTTAAATGTAAATGCCAAGATTTTTTATTTTCATTTAAGACTTTCTTGATTATACTGATCAAGCTCTTGTTAGAAGATTCTGCCAGACCATTTCCCTGTATATAGTATTCTATAGAATGTCCCAACACAATATTATATTTCTGGCAAAAACTAACCAATGCCATAAACTTGAAAGCCTGCGCATTATCTGTGACTATCTTTCTAGGACAGCCAAACCTAGACAAGATATTTTCTTCTAAAAATTCTATAACTACTGAATCAGTGGCCTTCCTTGTTGGAATAGCTTCCACCCATTTGGTGAAATATTCAGTAGCGGTTAGAATCCATCTATGTTGGGCACTTGAATGAGGATTTATCTCACCTATGAAGTTAAGTCCCCATTGCTGAAAAGAAGCTTCTGTCTTGACTGGGACTAATGGCATTGTTGGTAGCTTATGTTTTCCTGTAAAAAATTGGCAAGGGCTATAAGCTCATACCTTAGCATTTACATCTGGGAAAATTTTAGGCCAGTAATAACCAACCCTCAGGATTTTATATGCTATATCTCTCCAAGAATGCTGCCCTCCATAGACTCCTTCATGAAATTGACTTATAACTTCCTCTGTTTCTGATTCGACCAGACAGACTAAAAGGAAACCAAGAAGGTCATTCCAGTATAATCATTTCTCGAAAATACAATATTTAACTGCATGCAGCTTCAATGTTCTAGCTTTGGAAGGTGACTAATCATCTAGACATTTCAAAGTTAATAAGTATGTTACTATGTCCTTGTACCAATTTGACGACACAAATTTCTCCTCGATCTTGTTTTCGACTATTTGGTCATCAAGTTCATTCACATCTATCCATCCTTCTTCCTCCTGAGCATTGTTTATCCCAAGAGCCCTAAAATTGGATTCAGGTAAAAGTTTAGCTAAACCCTGTCCTTTTACCAATTTGGTCGGTTTAACCTCCAAGTCAAACTCTTAAATTTTTGCAAGCCATCTTCCTCTTTTACCATCACTGTCTGCTTGAACCAAGATATCTTTTACAACACTAGTGGGTACATATGCAATCACTTTAGAATGTAATACATACGTTCTGAAAGATTTCAATGCTTTTACCATAGCATAAGCTTGATTTTCCATTATATTGTATTTAAGTTCAACATCTCGGAGGCTTTTTCTAAAGAAGGCTATGGATTATTCGAAACCTTCTTCATTCTTCTGAAGGAGTACAGCAGCAAGCGTGTGTTCAGAGGCAAATGAAAAAATGAGACAATCTTTAAGATAATCTGGGCTCGCTAGTACTGGTGCCTCACTTATAACTTTCTTAATGTGGGCAAAATATGTCTTAGCTTCTGCTGTCCACTTTACTTCGCTGTTTTTTCTGAGCATATCTGTAATCAATTTAACAATTTCAGCGAAGTTAGCAATAAATCTTCTCAAGAAATTTATTTTTCCTAAAAATGATTGAATTTCTTTAAAATTCCTAGGAATAACTATTGTATCTATAGCCTCTACTCTTTTAGGATCAATCCTGATTCCATATCGAGATACTATATGACCCAACAACTTGCCTTCCTACATAGAGAAATGAGACTTTTTAGGGTTTAAGGATAGACCAAACCTGCGGAATTTTTCAAATGTTTGTTTGAGATGAATCATATGGTCTTCATCTGATTTTGAAAAAATAGTAAGATCATCCAAATATATGACTACGAACTTGTCCCATTCACCGACGAAAGCAATATCCATTGCGTGTTGAAAAGTATCTCCTACATTCATTAGTCCAAACAACATTTTATCATACATAAATATGCCCCAAGGAGTGGTAAATGCGGTTTTTTCCTTGTCAAGCTCACTGACGGCAATTTTATTATAACCTGAAAATCCATCAATCATGGAAATTCTATTAGCCCCTACTACTTTTTCAAGAACGTGGTCCATTTTAGGTAGAGGATAATTATCTTTAAGAAAAGATTTATTAAGATTCCTGAAATCCACACATAATCTGATTTCCCCGTTTTTCTTTCTAACTAGGACCAAATTAGCTACCCAATCAGAATATCTTAGGGGGACAATAATCTTAGCATCTATAAGTTTTTTAACTTCTCGTTCAATAACAGGTAATAAAATAGGGTTAAATTGTCGGAGTTTTTGTTTGAAAGGTTTAACACCTGGTTTAAGTGGTATTTTATGTTCTATCACAGAAGTGTCATATGTTTTCAAATCTTCGTATGACCATGCGAACACATCTTTATACTTTCTTAACAACTCCGTGTATTTGTTTTTGTTTTCTTTTGATAAATATTTAGACAATTTAACCATTATGGGGTTATCTTTGGCTCCTATATTACAATCTTCAACCTCGTCTGGTTGAGGTTGTAGAGTAGTTTTAGAAGGAATGTCATCTTTATTAAAGATTCTTTCTAGAGGGATTAGACCTTTGGGGATTTGGTTGTTCTTGAGAACAAGCATCCAGTGGCTAGAAATTTTATCATGAAATTCTTTAGAATCTTCCCCTTCTTGCATAATCCAAATAGGATCATTTTGATTCTCCTGATCATTATATGTTTTTGCAAATTCATCTAATGATTCAAGAAACTTTCTAAGCTACTCATCGTCTTCAAAAACCTACCAATGTTGTATATTATTTGGTATTGAAGGATGATGTCTCATTTGTATATGATATTTTAAATTAAAATCACTCGGGGGTGTAAAAGTTGATGCAGCTTTGGATAAAGCATCAGCCTGTTGATTTTTGGATCTAGGGACGAAATGAAAATTCACATAAGTAAAGAAATTCTCAATTAAATCCCAGACACAATTTATATAAGACCGTAATCTAGGATGCTTAGCTTGATATTTCTGATTTACTTGTTTTATGATTAATTCAGCATCACCAAAGACTTCAAGATTTTTAATTTTCATCCTTCTAGCAGCTTCTAATCCGAGTACTAGAGCTTCATATTCACATACATTATTTGTACAATCTATATACCACTGGAGTCTGTATGAAAAAGGAATAACAAACTGATCATCGGGAGTGATAAGAAGTGCTCCAACCCCAGCTCCAAGATAGGAGGAAACACCATCAAAAAACATTTTCCATGTACCAGTATTATATACATTTTTCTTTATTTCTTTCTTTTCAATTTTTTCTTTTATACATTTGTCACCTACGTCTACTTCAAAATCATCATCTAATGATAATATATAGTTTCCTAAATCTTGGTCATCAATTTAAATTGGATGATTGTTAGGATTATTTGGGTCACTTACAGTAAATGCCAACCTAGTCTCCCTGTAAAGACGAGTGAATTTCCCTCCGAAAATAAGGATTGTAGCATATGTCATATCTAGCTGGAGGGATCCTCCAAGCTTAGCACCCCATGATCTAGATAATAGTGTTCCATATTTTGGGGGAATATCAGCAACTACTACATCCATAAGGATACTTTTAGTAGGTATCTGAGCCAAACCTACTACTAGGTCTTTAATCATTCCTATGCATTTAACTTTCCTTGAATCGAAAGAATATAGATCACCATAGGGTCTTGTGATTTCGAGACCAAGTTTTTCCATTATTTCCTTTGGCATAACATTATGGGAAGCCCCAGAATCCAACATACAGTTATGTAAAAGATGGTCGAAAAGTGTTAGTGTAATATAAAAAGGAGCCACTGTATCTGTTGCACCTTCGATGTGTGGACCGAAAACTAGGATAGGCTTGTCATCTTCTAAGTTAATAGCGTCGGCCTGACTTTCATATTCAGAAAAATTAATCATTTTGGCTATCTGTTTTCGATATACTGGATTTTTAGCTAATTTGACAAGGGGGATAGGAATTTTGATTTTACTTATTTCATTTTCCAAGTTAAAGTTTCCTAGAGCCTTGTCATTTTCAATGTTTGGGGTTTCCATACCTTTTTTCTCAGTTTTACGCTGAGATGTAACCTTATTTTCTTTTATCGGAGCTTGTGTATTTACAAGGGGTGATCCTACTAGTTCTAACTGTACAGGGTGGGTATTAGTTGTATTTCTCTTTGCAGACTGTTTATATGCAACTTTTGGATTTACCTCATCGGTATCATTTCTTAACAAACCTTTTTTTGTTGGAACATTAGGGAGATTTTTATTTCTTGGTCTCAGATTGTATTTTCCTTGTAATTCAGCAATAATATCATCTTCAATATTTTGATATGTGAAATCATCAGTGATATTATTGTTAACCTTTTCTTCTGATGTACTTTCTTTAATCAAAGATGCTTCGTAATCCTATCTAGATAAATAAGGAGATTTATTATCATCACCAAGATTACTAATATCTTCATCTAATTCTTCAAAATCTCCCAAATCTTCCTCTCCAATATAATTTTCACTTTTAAAGGGTGTTTGAATTTTTTGATCTTCATTTTTCATCATTTTATGTGGTCCCTGAGGTTCAATATTTTTTCGAAAATATTTTCTGGGAAAATTATCCCTTTTCGTTTTTTCTAGTTCCATTTTTGAGATCTTGTTTGAAAGTTCTCGAATGACCCTAGCCATTTCTTCTAATTTATCTCCAGAAGATTTTCCTGACCCTGAAGGTCCACTTTGTTCTTTAAATTTTTTATTTTCTTTATTTATAGTTTCGGTCTTTGCTTTAAGCTTCCCTGATGCCATCATATTAGATCCGATTTCAATTGCATCATCCTGTATTTTAGAGAGATCTAATGATCTTCTTTCTCTCAATAGTAAAGCAAAGTCGGGATCAAAAGCGCCAGCAAAAGTCACTTTTGTTGCAGGTTGTGAAGGTTTAACTTCAGCTGGAATTTTATTGTACAATTTATTAATCCTCTGTGTGAATTCTAGAATTGAATCAGAGTTTTTCTTTCTAAGGGCTCTGAATTGGGTTGGATAGTAGAGGTGATCCTTCCTCTCACCCCATTGTCTGATGAATGCACTCTCAATCTCTTCATAGGATCTTAATGATCCAGCTGGTAAGGATCGAAACCAAGTCCTTACCTGTCCCTCAAACGTTTGAACAAGTAATCTAAAATAAAAATCTTCATGTTCTATTCCAAGTATATCTGCAAATTGATCGAAAAAGTTTATATGTTCTTGTGCAGTCAAATCACCCTCCCCTGTAAATTTCAGGAGGCTCTTCATATAGTTCTCAGGGAGATCATGAAGAGGAACAGGAAGAACGAGGGGATCATATCTAGAAGCCACTTTGGCAAAAATCCTGGGAAGTGGTACTTGACCACCTCCAGGAGCACCACCTCCAGCTCTAGCACCTCCTTGTGCTACCATGGTTAGATTTGGGACTGAAGTTTGGACAATGTGTGGAGAAGATTCTTGGAAAATTGGAGACGAAACTTCGGGAAATGAGAAAGTATCAAAAGAGGGGGGAAGTGAAAGTGATCTTTCAAAATTTTCTGATGAGATTGATTGTGTGAAGTTAGGCTGATCTGTAGAATAAGTTGATAAAAGGATTTTTTTAATTGATTTTCATGATTTTAAATTTTTTTCCGGATTAGAGACTAGCGAGGTCTGTTTACTATCTAGGTTTTTTCTGGTGTTCTTATGGCTACTAGCCAGTTTATTTAGTGTGGAGTCGCCAAGTGAAAAATAATTTAGCCTTAGAAAGTTTTATGTTCTTGTTCACTATCAACAACAGAAAATGTCAAGGTCATTCTTCCCAGGGAAATGATTCGTTTCTTCGTTCCCCGACAACGGCGCCAAAAGGATGTTGTTCCTGAGTTTATGTTTTAAGGATATAAAACATACCATCAAGGCATCCGTAAATAATTCTAATGAAAATATTTGGAAATAAGGAATCAAAGAAAGATCAAAACAGATTTAGTTTCTCAATTGTCTTTGTCTTGCTTCCTATTGCTCTTGGATGCTAATGTCTCGCTCAATAGCAGCCCATGATCGTTCTAACTCAGTCCTATTGGTCGTTGTTTGTAAAATAGTATTAAATAAACTTAGGGCAATGTTGGTTTGATCCTGAAGGCCCAGTTTTACGTTAGGTTGTCTGCTACTAGTGACAGTCATGGATGAAAAAATTTAAAAGGTTTATAAATGGTTTTTTTATAAATTGGTTACTTCATATTTCCAAAGATTAGATTAAGGAAAACAATCTTAAAATCTAAAACAGTAATGTAAAAACACATTCAAGGTCGTTTCCTGGTTTTGTAACAATTTTGAAATTGTAAACAACAAAACACAATACAAAGAAATATAAGGCTTTTATCAAGAAAGAATCTTATATTTCTATTGACGATGATAAAGGAAAACAAGGTTTCTAATAGAGTTAAATATTAAGGAACAGAAGATTTTACAGGTCTTAAAATTACTAAAGCAATTTTAGAGGAAAGATTGTAAAATGTTCAACATCCAAACCAATCTGAAATAATAAACAACGATGTATATAAATTCAAATCGATTACTTGTTAGAAAAACATTTAAAAGGAAAATTTAACAAAGCATGATAAACAAGGGAAGACACATAGTTACAAAGTTGCAGGATCCAGAATCACGTTTGTGATTTATATTCTGATGAACTTCAAAACTAAAATTACAAAAATGGCTATCTCCAAAAAATTTTAAGCCCTTTCTCATCCTTTTGAAATCATAATTATACATTTTTGTCAAAGTTTCACGTTGGTAACTAACCAACTCCCTACTATTACGGTTACATAAAATAATGTCAACCGTTTACAATTTCTTTTAAAATTCTAATAATAAAAACATTTAAAGAAAGTTTTAAGTTTTCTTTGATGAACTTTCTTTCTCTGTTTCAACGCATTGAACACATTTTCCCAAAAAATTTACTAAGATCCAGGGAGCCTCGGGTATCTCATTTGCTTCAAATGAGAAAAATCTTCTCTATAATTCGGGCAACCGACTTTCTATCATACTTTCTGTGAACTTCACTGTTTTTAATTTTAAACTCGAATTCACCATCCACTTGTTGATCTCTGTGATATTGATCAATTTGATGTTTGAAATATCTGATTTCTTTCCCTCGAGCTCTTCTCTAAACCTTAGATAATGTTTGGCTATATTGACTTCTCCTAACAATCTAGAACAACCAACTGTTCTGATATTTAATGAATCTCTTTCAAAGAGATTGAAGATTTCTTGGCAATCTTCATTAACTTCTTTTGTGATTCTTTTATATTCAGCCAATTTTGATTCCCATACTTTTATCATTATATCCCCTTTTACCTGTTCAGAAATAGATAATTTCTGAGTTTTTCCAATTTCTTCTTTTAATGAGGAAGCCACTTCTTTCTGAAAAGTAGTCCTTGCTGCTTTCGCCTCTCTTTCTTTCTGGAACACATTTTCCATGGACTTATTTGATTCCTGAAAATAATTATGGATTATTTCTAGATTCCAGAATACTTTCTGTTGTTCCTCCTCTATTCTTGCATATATCTCTGATGCCTGCATCCTGAAATGTTCAAGTTCAACTACCTAGTTAGTAATAAAATTAATCTTCTCATGCAATTATTTATTTTCATCTCCTAGCTTTTGAACTTGTTCCCGTGTGACCTGTATTAAATGTTTTTCCTCATCCAAATCTTTATTTAATTTTTGGATTTCTTACATATCTTTGAGTCTAGCTTGTTCTAGACCTTTCTGTATTCCCCAACCAATATTTATTTCATTTTCCTTTAGTCTGTATTGCAACTGGATTATTTCTTGATCCTTTTGTTCAAGCATAGTTGTTAGGTTTCCCACAGAATATATATTAGCTGATGCTATAGCACCCATTGTTCCTGCTAATTTTATAGCGAACTCTCCATCCTTGAGTTTCTTTCCATCTATGATAACTCTATGCTTTTTAATCGATCCTTCTCCTCTAGGATGAATTTCCTGTTTCAAGATAGCTCTTTGCTTTTTGCTGAAAAAGTAATCCGATGGGGGGATTTCATCTCTTGAAATCGGCTCTAGGTCACTGACATATAGAACTCCTTCATGAGAGTTTCCTAAAGTAGACTGTAATGGGGTTAATGAGGTGATAGGACTACCAAACTCTTTTGAAGCAGTTCCACCTATCTTTTCTGGAACATCATCACGAGTTATTGGACTTGTTTCCAGTCCTTTTCCTTTCTCTGTCCATGTTTCCTTTATCTGAGAACCTTCTATTTTTTGAGGAGGTATTTCAACATCATTCAACTTATCTTTATGATTGGATTTACTCTGAGTATTAGTTTCAAACCCTGGAGGGTTTTCTTCCTGTTCTGGCAATGAGGTTGAAATTTCACCCTTTAAAATCTTCGACAGAAAACTTTTCCTATGGCTTTGAAAAGATGAAAACCTAGCCCGTGAGTCAGGTGACAAGGCTTGAACCCTGTTTTGCACTTCCTCATAATATTTAACATCTTTGAAAATATCATCATAAACTGAAACTTCATGTTCATATGCTTTTAAATTACAATGTATGTAATGCCGACTAATTATTTGGTAAGGGTCATGTTTTCTGTGCTCGATGTCTACTAAATTCACTTCCTCCAATGACTCAGCCTACGCCTTAGAATGGCCTAAGTTTAATAAATTCAATTTCCCGACATGAACAGGGAAAGATGGCCATGCTTTTTTCTGAAGGGCTTTTAATTCTAACCCAATACCACCCTTGGCTAACTGATGAGCTACTTCTCTGCATAATAATCTATCTAGTAAGAATTTCGGGAGTGCGTGAGGTAGAATGGAACAACCATAAACCCTAACATAAGAAAACATTTCCTCAATAAACCAGTTGACAACCGATTTGAGGCTTTCTATGACTGCATCAGAAATGCGAGGGGGTTCGCATCCAAAAAATATTTCGTGCAGAGGAATGATGACAAAATTACAAACATCATAAAAAACATCTTTAGCATTTTCTTCCCAGAGAGCTGAGTGGTATTTATGAACAGGCTCTAGGCAGGAAACATTCCAACTCCAATTCATTAATGGAAAAGGAGTCATAAAACAAATGGCATCCATAATATATGCAGACATATAAAAAGACACTGGTTGTCCTTTTGACTTGGCTTCTTTATAATTAACAACCTCTTGTGTTAGGTTATCTGACAAAATTTTATGCCAGTTAAAACTACGTCCTTCTCAAACTTCCTCTAAGAAGGGTACCCAGTCTGCATGAAAGTGACAGGGATCTTTTCTCCCGAAAAGTATGCATAACATCATGGCTATGTAAACCATATATTCATTTAAGGAGGCCGAAGCATAAATTCCATGAGAATCGACCCTAAAATTTTCTTCGGACCTCGCCCATCCTCTAATCATATCGGGATATGTCTGGCCTGGTTCAACACATTCCTTTCTTTGAAACTTAGCTAAAAATCCAGCATTAAAGGTGTGTCTATAATTCAGTGAGAGTTTATACATTACTTGAATGTGATCAGGCCCGAATGAACTGGCGATAGCTCCTTGCCTGTTCAGAATGATTCTTGTTGGGATATCTACCCTATATAGAGCCCAGCCGATCATATCGGTATATGTTACCAACCTCGGACGCGCAGCAACCTTATGAAGTTCAGACTCAGCAATGTCTTGGATATGATTTTCCGAATCGAGGTTTGCATATTTAATCTCATCCTCCAATAATTTGGAAATTCCAATCCACGATTTGATGGAGTGTATGTCCTGTGGAGTAGTATCAGAGATAATATCGCCTTCCTGTTGGTCTTCATTTTTCTTCAATGCTTTTTTGGGTGCCATAGCTCTGCGTTTAACTTGAAAACCTGTCACAGAGAGTGGATGAAAATACTTAGCTTTGAAATGAAAATAAAGACGTTCGATCTTTTAATTTGAATATATCTTACACATAGTGAGAATCGTACATCTGTCATGAAATAAAAGCTCGTAATGCAAAAAAGATTTTCAGAGATATGTATTTAATGTGCGTACTTAGGTTTTCTCGTCATTTTCAAATAAAAGAGAAACATACTTAATCGGACCACGATGCATTAATGAGCACTTCAAAGAAGGATTAACTTTAAAACTGTTTAGAAAGTGGATTATTAGTGTTAATTTTGAGTTAAATTTGAAAACCTGATTTTCAGGGTTTCGTCAGTCTTGATGTCAAAAAAATATGTCATTGAAGAAACCCGATTGCTGAAATCGCGATGCATTAATTTAAATTAAAACATTTTTAGTATGTTAATTAATTGAGATTTGATCTTTTCGAGATTTCGTTAATCGAAAAATCAGAAATAAGGATTTTGGGAAATATGATGACAAGAAACACACTTCTCATAGAACCGCGAATCCCGAAATCGTGATGTAATTATTTAACTCTTAATCATTCTTGGAAGAGATTAGATTAATTTGTATCTTTACTTAAGGATCAAATGTATCGCGAAATCAGGTATCGGGGTTTCGTAAATTGGGAATTCGGGAAACACAATGACAATTATATATGATCTTATTGAACCGCGAATCCCGATATCGTGATGTGATTAATCTTAATTTTTAAATGCTCTTAAATGAAAATTAAGTAATTTGTGTCTTAATTAAGTCTTAAAGTATCGAGAGATTGGGGATCGGGGTTTCGCAATTTGATTTGCATTAAAAATTTGTATACGGCAAACCTCGAATCCCGATTTCTTTAACTTTTGAATGAAAAACTCGCAAATTTAAAATTATACTCCTTTTAAATAATTTTTCGAAAAGTGTTAGAAAATTTATATGTTTGTAAACCTTTATCCGTTCTTTATTCAAAAATAAATAAAAAGGTATCTCGAATTTCATAAATGATGAAATATTTCTTTGAGGAAAGCCGAAACCTTAAAAATAAAAATCTAGACCTTAGGGACAAAAAATTTAAGCTTTGTTTCAACACCTGTGATGTATGCTAAAGAGTTGGAAACCTGTCTAGAAGGGATGTGATGCCTTTAGTACTGCAACTGACCCTAAAATGATTTGAGAAATGGGCCATTGATTTCATGGGACCTATAAACCCACCATGAAAGCACACAAGAGATAGATACATAATCACTACGACATAATACTTGACCAAATGGGTTGAAGCAAGAGTCGTTAAGGACTGTAGTGAAACTACAACTGCGTGCTTCATATTTGATGAAATCATAACCAGGTTTGGATGCCCGAAGATCCTTATGAGATATCAAGGAACACATTTCATTAATAAGACCATTGAAGCCTTGACTGAGGAATTTGTAGTCCATCATCAGAAGAGAGCACCCTACCATCCACAAGCGAATGGGACAGTTGAAGCATTCAATAAAATCTTGGAGACAATGCTAACGAAGATATGCAGTGTGAATAGGGATGACTGGAATTTAAGAGTACCAACAATACTATGGGCCTACATAATCACTTGCAAGAAGCTGACCATGCAGACCCCCTTTAAGTTGGTTTATGGTCTCGAAGTAGTTGTCCCAATGGAATATTTGGTTCCAAGATTAATAATCATAGTGTTTACATATATGGATGACACTGGAATTGTTCAAGAGAGGCTCGCACAATTGGTCGAACTAGAAGAAGATAGATTTATTACAAGATTCCATCAACAGGTACAGAAGGAAAGCGAAAAGGCCTACCATGACAAAAACATCAAGAAGAAGGAATTTAAGCAAGGCGATTTAGTTTTGGTATATGACAGTAAGTTCATGAAGCATCCAAGAAAGTTCAGAACACATTGGCTTGGGCCATATAAGGTTTCCTATGTTACAGAAGGAGGATTTGCATAGTTGAAGACCTTAAATGGGGAATGGAAGGAAGGTTTGGTGAATAGGAGCTATTGAAATTGTACTATGAAAACCAGCTGCCTCACAACTCTCACTAAAAGCATAAGGAAAAGGGTCCAGGTACCAGGTCCAATTGAAACTTAGTACCAGACATAGAAGAGATAGTCTGCACAGAGTGGGAAGGAAAGAGCATAGGTTGCTCCGCGTAGCTTGAAGTCAAAGAAAAATAGAAGGATCAAATCTGAAGTGCCTCAGGATGAGTCATAGGTGAGTGTTGGGGGCCTATTGGACTTGGTTATGGAAGTAAGCAAAGAGTAAGGTAGAAAATATGAAATGTGAACTGTGTGGAAGGCACAGTGATTGATACTAGGTCGAAGTAAGAAGAAAAGAAGAAAACATGAAGCGAAGTAAGAGAAAGAAAATCGTTGGATGAGGAGATTGAGGATGATAGATCAACAAGGAATATGGATCATGGACAACTCAACAAGAAGAAAATTCCATCTTTGGATGCTTTGGAGCACCGCATGAAAAGGAGGGAAAGGTAGGCTGGCAAAGCCATGAAAATGTTGGTCAAGTTGATCTAGAGTTTTAAACACCTAAGGTTTTGGTATTTAGGGTTTTGGACACCTAGTCTCAACTTAAGGTTGTCGGTGGGATATTGTAATGTATAAATAAAGGTCTAAAGGACCTGGGATGGGTTGGTGCTAAGTCATTTGAGAATTCATTGTTAGTGTGTGATTGAGTGAGCACTACTATGAGAGAGAGAAGTGTTGAGTGAGAGGGACTTATGTATTGTAAGATCTTCAGCTGGGTGCGAAGATCAACCCTGCAACTAGGTGCACAGGGAGTGAAGAGAGAAAGGAAGAGAGAGAGATATTTGTAAGCTAATAGCGCATATAAGAATTGTATGCTTTCATTATAATATATTATAAAGCACAGTTTTGTGGATGTATCCCTAGAGAGAGGGTAACCACATATATCATGTGTCATGTGTGATTGATGTTGTGTTCTTTGTCATTCAATATGCTTCTATTGTGATATTGTGTTAGATATAAGATATAACTTGTGCAGTAGGCCTAAGGAAGATCAAGAATACTAGGTTAATGTGTGTAGTTTATTTGAATCCATTTTTCATTTCTTTTGGTTGTATACACTTGTGTCCTACAACCCCCTATTGCTACTTTGGGTGAGACTTCATCTGCTTCGCAGGTGTTTCTGAAAGGGTCAGTAGTTAGGGCTTGTTGAACCCTGAGTCTGACCCTGTGCCAACAGTTATTGCATCAGGCTAAGGTGGTGAACCTCAAAGCCAGGGGAGTTGGGAGTGGAATGAACATAGAGGACTACATTTTTATTCACTGTGTTGTAGGCACAGAAAAGGTAGGGAACCAACTCCCTATTCAAGTAATCAACAACCTAATTTTAAAGATCATCATTCTTGTACTCACATGGATCACGGGGTCAGCCTCATTGCATTAGGAATCAAGGCCACTGATGTTCTACTCATTGGAGTTCTTACAATCCATAGTGTATGATTGGTGCACCTCACTACTGGATAATATTAAGATCTAGTTGACAAAATGAAAATAAGGTAGGAAGAGGAAATTCGGGTTTGCATTTATCTTATTTAGTTTTTTTTCAAGAGGGTTCCAGGTTTGATCCCTAGAGTCAATATTGCTCCACATAGACCATGTGATCTAGCCATGTCATGGTGGAATGAGGTGATGAGGCAGTTGGGAGGTTGTAGGATACCGACCCCCTACAATGATGATTTATTCTTCTGGTGGTGATGACAGGTGATAGCCCTAGAGGACTACCCTTATGCAGGGATCAACTTAAGAGGAGATCCAGACTTTCCATTTCCACCAGGTTCCACCTACGGAGACATAGGTATGAAACAATTTTCAATTGTATTTCAATTTTTTGTGTTTTTAAAATAGAATAAAAACACAGATGTTTTTGGATGGTGTCAAGTATTTAACAAAAATATTTGTTTCATAGGTGTGGGTACATGATGGCTATATGGATTACCATGACACCAATAGAGGCACCAGGGGGATGAGCCAGCGGGAGGATACTCGGAGAGAGTGATTCAAAATGTGTAGGGAAATATGTCTCGTTTGACGAATAGAATACCCATGGTTCAGGTAGAGGATCTGCCAGAGGCGATGCAACAAAAAGTGTTGGGTGTGCCCCATGGATGGGTGTAACTCTTCTGGTGTATCAAAAACACTATAGTATGCTATCATGACATATATTTGGTGCCACAATCGTAGATATCATGGTTATTGTATTGATTAGCTATATATGTATTTTGAGGGTGTGAGCCCTAATTTTGTACTATAACACCATATTTTTTGGAGAAATGAAATATAAAAACATTGGTCTTCACCTTTACTTATATTATAATGTGTACATTGGTGAATGTGTTTTATTTACTTTAGTTATGTGACAAATTCTAATCTAAAACATAACTAGTATATGCATCAGATACATAATTAGAAGTTCTATGTATGTGATGATAAGTAATAAAATCAAAATGTCATTCCAAAATTCGTACCCGTAGGAATCGTCGGAGTAGAGAAGGGTCTCACACATGGTAACTGTCATTCAACTAACATAATACTAACTGGGAGTCCAGGTGAACTTCTAAAGAACGAATACCATGTGAAATGGCATTGCGTAAAATCTATATAACGATGCTATATTTAGCCACATTATTAATTGATGGCCCTAGACAAACACCACCTGAAGACACTAGTTGACCCTTAGGTGAGTAAAAAACCTAAATGGTGGAAGCCAAGTTCCTTTTGTGACTAATGGCACCATCTATGAATCCTAAGTAAACTGAAGACTTCGTTCACATCTTCCAACTAAGAGAAAACCTAATAAGCAAGTCGATGACAGAAAGGAAAATATATATACACTAATATACACTAGTATACAGAGAGTTACGCCCAATATTGGGGATTAAGAGTAATATATTTTAAAGTAGATCCCATTTCTGGGCTTGACTAACATATTCCCTTCATAATATTTTAATTCGTAGGATCATTTTTCTAAGACATGTCGCATGATATAAAGACTGTGCCACATGGGCTTGAACTTGCCTGCCTTTGGTGGTTCTTTATCTTGGTCGTACAGGAGGACCAATTTACCCTCAGTGTACTATTGAGGATAGACAAAATTATCATACTAGACCTTGACACATCATTTATTCACTTCTATAGTCAGAGAGTCATCTCGACGTTGATCATCTAGGCTCTCTAGGTGTATGAGGTAGTCTTCAAGATCAGAAGTGTCAGGTAGGAGCTTAACTACCAGTTTAAGATAAGGCATTTCTCATTCAATAGGAAGGATCTAGACCATGTACTAACTGAAAAGGAGAAAAATTAGTGGAAGTCTTAACCAAGGTTCAGTATGCCTAAAGTGTAGGGTACAACATGAGATGTCAGTCAGATTTTCTCTGGCTGACATTTTTATGAAAAATGGTCTTGAGATACTTGTTCACGACCTCTACTTGTCCATTTTCCTTGGGATAGTAAGGGGAAGAATGATCATGTTTAAACCCCAGTTTCGATGCTAATTCTTTCATCATTTTTTTATGAAAGTGAATGCCATGATTAGTGACAATCTCACTCAGGATTCTAAACTGGGGTATAATTTGATTGAACATGAAAAAAACAATAGTCTTACCATCATAATTAATTGTAGGCATGACCTCAACCCACTTATTAAAGTATTCGATGACCAAAATAATATGTTGATTCCCCCCAGTCGAAGTTGGGTTGAAATGCACAAAATCCACCCCCCACTTGGTGAAGGGATCGACGGTGATGACTAAGTGAAGATGGGATGGATGTGAGAACATATTCCAAGTGAACAAATGGGAGGGGTGACACTTCTTTATAGCTTTGATACAATCTTTAAAAGTATACAGCCAAAAATAATCGGCTCACAATATATTTTGGGTTGTCGCAAGCCCAGATAAATGACCACCACAAGCCCCATTGTGACAATCATTAAGAACATACTCATCTTCTTCATGAGTCAAGCAATGAAGAAATACATTAACTATGCATTGGCAATACAAAGTTTTGTTGATGATAAGGTAGTTCTTAGCTTGATATCATATACATTGTCGATCGTCTCTTGAAAGATGATGAGAGAACTTGAAGTTTTGAAGATAGATAAAAATGTCTCCATATTAGGGGTGTGAAGATGAGATAAGGAAAATTTGTTCATCTACAAATGAAATGACATGAATAACATCCTAATCTAACCGAGGGAAGTCCGATATTAAATCGGAAAAAAATAGTGATTCATTGGATTTTGCCGAAGAAAAATCGAGATCAAACTCTTGCAACATGACAATCTATTTATTATATTTTCCCCTATGATACACCTAGTAAGGGCATATTGAAATGGGTTGACATAGGAAACTACAGTTGTTTTTCAAAGAAATAGATAGCTTCGTAATATTTGAACCGTGTGTACAACATCCAAAGATATCTTCTCAACATGAGAGTACTTGAGTTCAGGATCGACTAAGGTAGTAGACGACGTGCTCATGGAGCTCATCATCCTCCTCAACTAAAACCATACCAATCATACCTTCAGAAGCAGCGATATAAAGAAAGTAATCTCTGCTTTCATCTAGAGGCTTTAGTAGAGGCATCGATACCAAGGCTTTCTTAAGAGAATCGAAGGACTCATGGGCTTGCTCATCCCATATAAATGGAGTGTCCTTCAAGAGACGCATGAAACCATTAGTAATATTGGCATAGTTTACTATAAACCGATGTAAGAAGATAGCTTTCCCATATAAACCTTGAAGCTGATGAATATTGCGTGAGGGAGGCAATCAAAGTATTACCTCAACCTTTAAAGGATCCACCATGATCCCAGTCTTAGAGACTAAGAATCCTAAAATACAACCTGACCTAACGTAAAATATGCACTTATTAGGGTTCAAACAAATGCAATAATAGAGAAATCTCTAAAAAACTATCTAACGGTGGGTAGATTGAACCACTCTCTTGTGAGAATGAGCAGCAAGATCATCAAGGTAATATTTGACTACATGCTTGAGATCGTGAAAAGTGAAGGTCATGACTCGTTGGAAGGTTGCTCCAGCGGTTTTAAGGATGAAATGAATTTTATGGTATGTGAAAGACCCCAAGGACAAATAAATGTCATCTTATGTTGATCCTCGGGTTCAATATGAATTTGGTTATATCCTGAAAATCTAACCATAAAATAAAAAACCTCACTTCCTACACACTCATCAAGAATATGATCAATGAAGGGTGTGGGGAAGTTGTCTTCAGCACGGGACTTTTTCAGGTCTCAAAAATCCATACACACACGGATGGTTCCTTGCTTCTTATTCATGAGAATGGGATGCCCATTCAATCGAGTGAACCAGGTAGATAAAACCTTCATTAATCAGTTTCTCCACCTCTACCTTAATAGTAGGGGACTTCCTAGGATTAACAACTCTAAATCATTTCGAAACAGGTTTAGCATCCGAGTAGGTTTTAATATCATGTTTGAAAATGCAAGGGTCGATTCCTAGAATCTCTTCATATGACCAAGATATTACATCGTGGAATTCATTGAAGAGATTGATGTAGATTTGAATTTCCTTAGGAGAACAATCTGCACCGATATATACATTTTCAATTTTACCAGGAATACGAGAGATGTCGGCATAAATGTCTTGTGTATCAAGTGGAAATATGGAGTGACCAACTATCTCACTCAAGGTAGATCTAAAATCATCTTGTTCGATACCAACAAGATCTGGGAGGAAGTAAGAGTGATGATGCATATCATCCCATGGCCTATCAGAACCATTCATGGCTTCTATGTTTGCTTCATCCAAAGGTAAAGTATCATTAAGTAAAGAATGTGATAAAGATGACGAAGTGGCCCATATGGGCCGGAGAACAAGATCCTCCTCGTTCGTCCTCAAGGGGACAGGATATGGGTTGGTAGTTGAGTCAAGAACAACTTGATACACTATATCTATTTCTGATAGTGGAATTTCCATTCCAATATGTGATTGACCTCCACAAGACAAGGTCGAGGAAGGTAGGATCCAAGGATCATTAAAATACAAAGTGTGGAAAGGAACATACCTCATTGATGAAGTAGACCTACTGGACATGGCATATATATGATGAATTGGTGCTATGAAATCAAAGGTAACCATAAGGGAGGGATACATTTTGACACCAATATCCTCATTTTTCGACCAAGAATTGTCAATCACGGGGATCAAAGGTCCAACTGATGCATTAGGATTATCATGCGCAAAGGAAAACTGATCGATCATCACGGTTTTCCCATTGTGAGGAAAACATAAAGTACAGAAAATAGATGATACAACTACATTCATAGCATAAGTCTAGTTACTCCCTAGTAATAAGTTATATTCAAGGGGCACATCAACCACCTCGACATCCACTTCCACTATCGTCCCACCTAATTGGACTAGAAAGGTAGGAAGAATATTGTGGGGAAAGAAATAATGACTATCAAATGCGGTAAACATGGTCGGATATTGAGAGAGGGTTGGAGAACCAATGTCTTTCCAACAGTTTAGGGACATCACACACATTGCATCTCCTTCATCAACAACGGTACGTTCGATGATATACTTTGAGTAATCCACATGGATTTGAAAGGCCATGTGGTAAGTCAAGAAAGGCTTCAAATCCATGACGTCAAACTTGATAACCTTAGAGCCACAGGGGTCTAGAGCTGCTAACACAGATAACAAGGCATTCCTCTATGAAGGACACATCTGGAGTACCTCTAAAGCTGACATCGTGCAAGGGGTTTGACCCAGATCCTCAGTAATAGAGTAGTTTTGGGAAGCTCTAGCATTAGGTTTGTGGGTAGAGAATTTGATTACTCCTTTCGGAATATGAGGTGGAGGCTTTGGATTTTTGATCTGTAAAGGAATCTCCAGAGGAGGGGGAGACTCTAGACCTAGAACGTCCTATAAGTAACTGTAATTACGAGACTGAGTGGCTACATTAATATGATACTTGACCATAGTTATGCATAGATAGTCATCTTCATGCAATGGTAGGTTTTGACTCCCACTCACAACATTTTTGGAATTAGAGGAGCTCTAGCCCATGTGTTGATTATGTAGAAAAGGGTTAGTCAGCACAATGGGTGGTAGAGATAAGAGCCTTGCAACTTCCTCGAGTTTGGGGCACACATGGGTAAGGTGATCATCTCTACAAAGCTTACAAGGGAATTTCACCTTCCACTTCTCTTTATTTCCCTCACCAACATTAACCTTAAATATATAATTGTTAGCATTGTCCTTGGGTTTATTATCGTTTCTCCCACCCTTATGATTTTTACCATGTCCTTTATTTTTATTCCCTCCTGGTTGTTGGTTACCATTCAGGTTGGATGATGACTTCACATAATGTACAACTGTCGACTGCGTGGGAGTGGAGGACACAAATGAATCTTGTCCTCCTACTTATTGGCTTAGAGACAACTCTTTCAATTGGCATGTCACCAAGTCTATAGATTTCAAATTTGCGGAGCCTATACGTCCATCCGCATGAGGCCCAAGATTTTGTCTAGGGTCATAGTTTGACCTTGGTGTGTTAGGAAGAATTTTGTATAACATCCTAGACTGAGAATATATGAGATCTAACTATTTGGATTTGAAAATTTCTTCCTCTTCAAATGTTACCCTAGATGTAGAGACATCCTTCGAAATATAAGGCAGTAACGACTTAAGAAACCATTCCAACAAGAAATATGTAGGAATGTAGGTTTTGATCAACCACTTTCGTCTACACCACTCTTTCATGTGATCTGAGATATGGGTGGCTTTGTCGTAGTGGAGGGATGACAAAATTTCTATGCCGACATCATAATGAACCAACAATTGGAAGTGGTTGTGGAAAAATAAAACCATATTATTAAAATTCCTGTACATCCCCCTAGTAGATCTATGTACCATTTCACTGCAAGCCCTGTGAGGGTGCATTGAAACAATATTAAATGAATAGAATCATCATTAAGGGAATTGGAAGAGCAACAAAGATGGAAAGTAGTGACATGATCACCAGGATCTTCACCAGTCTTACCCTCAAATTTTAGAATATCCGAAGAAATATTGGTGGGGACGGGGGGCCATGTCAATTCATGATGCACAAGGTCATTCATTAATATTAACAAGTCTATAAAATTGAGCGTGGAAAGAAAAGGGAGATGGGGTTGTGACATTTGGCTCCAAAATCCTAGGAAAGATTGATGTTGGGGAATCGCAACCCATACAGGGTTTTGGTATGCACCATGGCTCTACCTGATATTGTAAACCCCCCCTCCAAACTAATTCATAAGGGGTTGGTTGGGAACCATTCCAGTAGTAATGTTATGATGGGGGTTGTGTTATCACTCCAAGAAACTCCGTAGGGTTGTAGACTAAGGATGCTTGGTAACTTAAGAAATTATGAATAATAAAAGTGTTTGGAACAATGGGATAACTGAGAAGGCTCTGTAAAAAGACAACTTATCATGCATCTAAATAAACCAGTGCTTTGAGAGACCAGATATTAGTTACAGTAGATAAAAAGGTGTGAAGAATACCATTCAAGATAACCAAGTACAAGAGATGTAGGGTCATACAAGACAGTAAAGAAACATCCAATTCATATTCATGAGCTATACCAGAAGATAACAGTTCTGAATAACTAAGTTGAATAGAATTAAATAACAGAGTAGTGGAGCATATGAAAACACTGATATATAATAATCAAAGAAGACTGTGATTCATATGACATAACAGAGTCAAAGTACATAGCCAAAAAGTCTCCAAGATTGAACCCCTCATCTATCTTAATTCTGTAGCTTTATAGATTTACATCACAGTTGTCAGATCCTAAAACAATGGATCTGATTTTCTAAAAACAGAAAGCAAACTGTATTTACAAGAAACTAGGAGTAGATTTTCAAAATGAGGTCAATCCCTATCCGATAATCCTCAAAATGTGGTTGAAAAGTTGATGATTTGTAGCCTAGCCTTCCAAGGCTCTTTGGTTTGATCTCTTGAAGATGAAATTCGAGTTGGATGATGTGTCTTCAAACCCCTGATATGATGCCTTTAAAAAATATTCCAAATGTAGTTGAAAAACCTCTTTTTGACCTTATCTCTCAAAACTAGCCTTTAGATTTGACTTTGATAATTCATTACCTGCTTATTCAAAGAGGTTTCATTCCATTCCAACTCAAAAATTTCTAATTTGAGCAAAATTTTGATGAATCTAGTCATACAAGCTTTCGGTGGTTAACTATATGAAATTTTAAGCTTCTTATCCACCGAAAGAACTGTGTTTTGGAGGTTAATGAGCATGCTCAGGCTCACCTAAACCACCGAAAAGCAGAAGTTTTTCAAAAATCAAAAATTCAAAATTTTCGATTACCTGTATGGTTGCATATGGTTTCAAGGCTTCTTGGATGAAGTTCCCTTCTCCCTGATAGGGCTTGTGACTTCCTCTTGATGAATACCATCCTGTATTTCTTCTTCTATGGAGGCAGAAACTTGGGCTAGGGTTTCCAACTTTGTATGCTTATGAGATGGAGGTTGGGATTCTTTTATTTTTAATCTCAGAAGCCTTAGCTACCTGTACAGCTTCATGTTCTCCCTTATCAATACCATGTTCTTGTCTTTGATCTTGTCATGTTTTTCTTTGACAGTTTTATTAATGTTATGAAGTTCTTCATTTCTTTATGTTAGATTTGTATTTGTCTTTTTAATAACCCTTATTAAAACTTCCATTTCGTAGATTTGTTGCAGAAGTTTCCTCACTTTCTGAGTCCTGGAAGCTTTGGGTTTTCTTGAAGAAGATCCTACTAATGATTGATTTTGTTCCTCTGGAGGAGTAGGAGTAAGTAGGTTTGGGTATTCATCAGCAGCTGCATCAGTTTGTTTCTCTCCTTGTGCCTCATTATGCTCTGGTTCATGTTTAGAATCTGAATATGGGAGGTTTAAAGGATTATCCTCCATGGCCAAACCTTCAACCTTCTCTCCTTCCTCAAACTGTAATTTTCTCTGTGTTCTCTTCTTCTTGGCCAAGGAAGATTCTGCTTGTTGTTTCAAGGGTGAAATAGCCCTTCATTTCCTTTGACTACTCTTGGGAGTAATAGCCTTCCTTGTGGTAGTGTTCTTGCCCTTGTCCTCTTGTGGTTTGTCAATCTGGAATTCATTCCAGAATATAAATTAATTCCATGTAACCTGCTTCTTCTTCAGAGACTCCTTAATAAGAAGAGTAATGAGTCCTTGATGGGACAGTCTGCTTGCCACCTTAGTGGGCTTAACTTTTACCTGCCTAGCCATTTTGGTGAGAGTCTTGTGGAAGTAAAAAGGTAGATTAATTGGATCTCTTCCTGTAAAATGGTTTAAAAGCTTAAAGTGATAGAACATCACTCTATTGTACTACCCTTCACATGTAATGTAGACACAGATTTCTTTCAACAATGATTGCCACTTTCGTTCTAAGAAATACATTGGAATGTCCCTTTTCTAGATAAGATCTTTGTGAATAGGCAACAAATATGACCTAAAATCAATATTTGAAGGAACAGTTGATTTAAACAAACAATCCCCTAACCTGGGTAGACCTGTATACTTAGCAATGGCAGTGTCATCAATGATAAACTCCTCCTTTCCTATTTTAGCAGACCTCCCATCATAAGAAATGGAAAAAGACTCGGCCACTTGTTGATGAAAATTGGTTAATTTTTCACAATATGAAAATACCCCGGCCTGTTTGAAGAATTCTGCCACCTCTGGGTGATCTTCTAGGTACCAAACCCCATCAAGTTCATCCCTTAGGGCTGGTCCAGATTTTGAAATTATGACAAGGCTGACGTGTCCCTCAATTTAAGAGATGTGCATGCAAACAAGAATAGGACTTCAATCACTCATGCAATCAAAGGGTATGAGTCGATGGTCAAAGAATCTAATTCGACAGACAGAGGATATGACTAAGCAAACAAAGAGTGTTTTTAGGCAACAGAATCGAATCAAAGATTTAGCATACGATTTAAATCAATAGCCAGGTGTGTAACTGAGGGTAAAATCAAAGACAAAGGATAGAACTCAGAGTTTAAATAGGAACCAAATCTTTAATGCATAGTGACTATAGGTAGAACTCAGTAGATAGATATGCATAATCTAAACAAGATTTGACTCAAACAAACAATGATCTGGAATTGAGCCGAGAATGTTTCAAATAATAATCACAGAGAATCGAATCATAGACTGAAGCTACCTTTTAACTGGTTTTGATACCCGGATGTTGAATTAATTATTGAACTGGATCTTCGACCATCAGTTGGCCTCTTTAAATGGGATCTAGAGCTTTGAGAGCACGCCCAAATAAGGAAATCATGGGACTATTTGAAATGATGAACAACACCCGAACTCAATGCACAATTCAATGACAATTAAATAGTGATTAATCTCAGCAATGATGTCATAGAATCTTTTGGCTGGCAATCCTGATAATCCGTATGCAATCTCATTTCTGTTATGATAAAATCCTTCATGAGATTCTATGCCACACCAAAAATTGATGAAAATTGACAGTTGAACGCTTGGAGGACGCTTCGGCATCTATTCATCTACAATTCTGCAATAATGACATGAAAACTCGCCATTTGACATGACTTTTGGCGGTTGGGAATCATAATCATGCTCGCTTGACATCTGGCTCGTGCGAAAGCTTGAGGTTTTTTATTTGGGCATGAAAACACTTTCGATGGTTAAGGACCCCTTTTATTTTGCCTCTTAACCACTGAAAATCTCAACTTTGGGTGGTTAACGATTCGTTTCATAGACCCTCTTAACCATCGAAACCTAAGATTTTAGATTTTGAAAGCCAAGACCAAAAATGATGATTTTTCCAAGTTTATATTTAAAAAATAGACCCTCTAATGCACCTAAAAAATTTAGAAATAATTTTTTTGACAGGTTCCTATCACCTAAGAATCAAAAACTTGACAGTGCTATTTTAGGAGATAACAAGTTGTAAATATTTCCCCCAATCAGAGTAGTTGCAGGTTGGGGGTTTCCCAAAGTATGAAACTAACCTCCGTCGGGTGGAAATTCAAAGGATAGAGGTGGATTAATCATTCAAAATGTGTTGGTCATAATCAATGTGGATGAGGTAGGTGTAAAGGACAAAATATGAGCAGGAGCTTGTCCACCTGGTTGATTACTCCATCCAAGAACAAAAAGACTAGGATTAGACCTAGAGTGAAAAATAGGTTGGTTTCCAACTGTGGGATTCATTTGGGGAATGTGAGCTACACCAAATGAGAGTGGAATATGTGGAGAAGCCATTCCCCCAAGTCCAATACTAGCGTTTAGATTAGATGTTGGAATGGAGGATGCAAATTTCGATGTGAAATTTGGCATACCATATGAGAAAGGGCTAGAGGTCATAGGGATGGACTGAGTATTGTACCTACGTGTACCAAAAATAGACCCAAAGGGGTTTGTCACTATAGGTTGAGCAGAACCATAGGTTGGATAAGAGTGATAGATGGAACTTTCGACACTACAACCATAGTGGTCAAAGGCACAGAAGGAGTTCCATTAACTACGATAGATATGGGAGTTGAAGGACTCCCAATATCTTTCTGACTCAACTCAGTACTCATACTTGTATGACCACAAGTCTGGTAGGTGGATGTGTTTGTACCATGGTTGACAACTTTATGCATTTTAGAAGGAAAAGACTCAATATGTGGTGGTAACTTGAATAAACTATGAGAACTGCAAGGAAGCGGGTCTGGATCCATGATGACCCAAGAATTGATATATAAAAACAAATCTTAAGGACAACTAATAATCAAAGGGCACTTCAAAATAAAAATAAAAAGGCCAATATGCACACAAACAAGACAAAGAGGCTGAAAGGGGCATCCCTCACTAAAGTAGGTATGCCTCACCCAAGAGGGGCCTAAGAATCCCTTCAAAATATTGAAGGTATCATAATCAGTTATAAGGGCCCTCATGGGCTTAACATCGTAGTCTGTCAGGCCCCCTCAGAGAGGTAATCGTCCATAAATATTGTGTGTTGTCTCACCCAGTGTACCTGCAAAATAACCCCAACAAGTAACATATGTGGCTACCTATGTAAAGAAACTAAATCCACCATGATATAACCAATGTGTAGGCGAACAATCATAAGTCAGGTCCACTGTATGGGCAGGGTAAAAAAACCCAAAATATTGAAATCACTGCCTCTCACAAATAAAAAGGCACTAACAAGACCCCCAGATATGAATATACCCCCATAAATATCTCTTATGCTAAGAAGGTATTAGAGGGATGCATCTTCAACCAACTTCATGTGACCTCGTTCTTAACTCTGGTGTGAGCAGAGCCTCCTGATGTCACCAATTATACAATGGATTTCACCACTCCCTTAGTCAGACACATGTTGAGTTTAATAGCCTTGGAGAAGTTTACTCACAAAATCTTATTCCAAGGCTCTACATCTTAAGATAGTTTGTGCACCTTGAAAAATAAAATCATTTCTAATCAATTTTAAAATTTTCAGCATTATTTTAGTGGATTTTTTTTACTCAAAATATGTGGTCGTGAAAGTGACGATGTTATGAATCAACAAGTAAAATAAATGAATATGAATTTAATGCAAAGTACTAACTTCAATTTTCAACAAATGATAATCTTTTCAAAATGAAATTTTCAATTCAACTCTGTGATTTCAAATAAGATGCAATCTTTCCATACATGTATCAAGATCAATAATAATAACTCAAAGAATCAAATGCCATAATGAAAAATGTATATCTATATATATATATATATATATATATATATATATATATATTGTATTTTCAATATAAAGAAATGAAAATGCAAGGACTGAACCATGGCTTGATATATATACCCTACTATAAGAAAAAATAGACAAACCACACAGGATATCAAGAAGGAAACACCCAACCCAAGATGCAAGGACAACCAATGAAAAATGATGAGAAATAAAAAAAGTCTGAAAATTCAACCAAAGAATGGTTTCCTATCACTATGTATGCACTTAACAGTCATGATAGAGACCCAAGAAGAATCAACAACCATCAAAGCTCACCCAAAAAACACCAAACTTGGAAATCAAGCAAAAAAGGATGATGTATGCAACTATCTAGGAAAAAAATGTGTTTGTACGTGCGCTAAAGAATGATAGCTCGGATATGTATGCATCTATCAAGGGAAAAACTTTTTATGCGTATTCAAACACTATAAGGTTAAGGATAAGGCCAAGAAACTCATACTCAAAATGAAAATTGGCTGTCAAGGAATCAGACGATAAGAAAATTGAAGATGATAGAGAGAAATCTAAGGAGAAATAGCACTCCAAACCCCAAAAAAAATATTCCCTCCCCAGTATGGTCACCAATTATGTTATGAGGAAAATCATTCTATGGCATGGGGTAAATAACAACAGAAGGAAATGATTGCAGACATCAAATATAATCTCAAGTATTTTATATAAACAAACATGCTAACAAGAAAGTATAAAGAGCCTAACTCATCTGGACGTTCGATGAAGTCCATCGTTGAGCACTTGACTCAAAGCTATATACCTGCAACTTGTCCTCGACAACCAAGATACAGAAGCATATGATGATTATATATAAATTTAGCACATATAATATAATAATCCATCAATATTCAAAACAAATATGCCCATGGAATAACAATTCAAATATTTGCAAGACATTAATTAGACGATAAAAGAGTATTTCTATTAAAATATGATCAATAGAAGTGTATGAATGGCAAAATTTCATGTTGGCACATCTCAGAACCGAGAAACTAAGTCCCTTCTAGTTGGGCCTCCACCACTTCAATCGTCTGCCAAAGGCAAGCTCATCTAAGAGAGACAATGAGATTATCCATCAAATAGGGAAGAGCCTGGGGGATGAACAATGTGTTCATACTTAAAAGGAAAAAGGGATGCAAACTCAATATGAAGTGAATAATTTCTCCAGAGTAACTTTGCTCTCAAAATTGAATTCTTCTCCTTTTTCCACATCTTGGATATAGCCCATTTATAGCCTTCAAATGGAATTGAAGGGCCAAGTCAGAACATTTCCATTATATCGAAGGTCAAGGATCATGGATCTCATGACATGACATGGAAACCCGACACCATTTTTTAATTTTGGGCACAAAATATGATGTACATGGGTTCTAATGGTGAGACCTATGAATACGCATTTTGTATAGATGTTAGGGCGCATATATGTGGAAAAATATGTTTTCTAGCTATGGGAATTGCAAAAAGGGACTTCAAGTCTACATAGAGAAATGAAAATGGCCTTCTGAGAAAGTTCTATGAGCATATCTTGAAAGGACTAATGATATTTCTCAATGGTCGTTCAAATCTAATTAAAGTGTGATTGTAGCCCACAATCAGGACTTGGGTAGATAAAACCTATAATTTGGACACTAAGTTACCTCGATCAAGCTCGACATTTAGGTTTTTGGCCTCAGAAATTAGTCATAAGTTGGATTCTTTCCAAGGGTTGGGTGACCCAAGGAGGCATGCACAAAACAACTGGAACTCGATCTTCGACCCGTCATGGGTGTCTCCCTGCCTTATGGTGTAGGAACGATTGATTGGGAGGATTTTGGTACCCTATTTCACAATAATTTTCAATGAGAAAAAGGATAATGGGGAGTTATATGGATACCTATCCCCAAAATCGTAACTTAGACTACAATTTTCTTTTGGTGTTCCTCCTGTGGAGGTTGAAAATGTGTTGTTTGTGGTTGATTTTAGGATTTGAAAGTGTGTTTTGAGGTTGGGGTAATGGTCCAACCTCGTTGTTTAAAAGTGTTCTGACCAAAATTTTGACACTAAATAAATGAATCCCTTCTGATTGTCCCAAATCGCTTATGGGTGCAGAGAGAAGAGCATACTACGGTTTCAAGTATCTAGTGAAAATATTTCAAATATGTGGTGATGTTGTGTGAAAGAAGTGATGGTGAGTGAATATTTTCAATAAGTTATTGTTTTGAATTTTAACATGTGGAGATCACTTTTCCCTTTACAAATCTTGTTTATCTCTAACTTACTAAATTTCACAAACAATCCTTGCAAAAATTGAAAATCCCTAGGTAACTAGCATGGTGGACATGTGGGTCCTTACTTTTGATATTTTGATCTTCCTAGAATGTTATCTTAATCTAAAAGAGATTTGAAACTGTCCCTAGATTGTAGACATGTGGGCATTTATGGGCCCTTTCAAATCCTTAAACTTCCTAGGTGGTTTTGTTAAGAACCAAATATCAATATAGCATAGAAAAACCTCAGAAAAAGTACTCAACGCCTTGAAAAATATATAATTTCAAATAATATCCTCTTCGAGGGGGAAACCTCCTTTTACCCCACTTAAATGTTCAAGTACAAGATGATTCAAAATGAAAATGTCTCCTTGGTATATATAGGAGACTAGGAGGTATAATTACAACTAATGGCCTAAAGATGACATAAATAAAATAACATTACTAATATAATATGCCCCAATTAAGGGGTAATGAGACAATATTAGGGATTAACATGCCCCTCCTCTTGAGACAAGTGTTGTCTGCAATGCTTGAGTAACTCTCGATGCTTCTGTATAAAAGAATCATCTTCCCAAGTGGAATCTTCAGCCCGTAGTTTCCTCCATTTAATGAGATACTCTGAAATGGATATATTCCTCAGCTGGTGAATTCTTGTGTCAGTGATGGCTTCAGGCTTTAATATGATTTTTCCTTCCTCTTCAAGTTCTGGAAATATAGTTTGAACTGGTATCTTGTCGCCTATAACCTTCTTTAAGCATGAAACATGGAAAAATGGGTGTACTCATGAAGATCCAGGCAACTCCAATGTGTATGCCATAGTACCAATCTTTTGCAACACCTTATAAGGGCCATAGTATTTTGGTGATAATTTATTATCCTTCTTGGCTTGCTTGAGGGACATATGTTTGTATGATTGTAGTCTTAAAAACACCCAATCCCCCACTTCAAAACTTATTTCACTATGATATTGATCTGCTTGTTGTTTCATGCAATTTTGTGCCATGGTCAGGTTGTCCTTTAAGATTTGGAGAACTTGTTGTTGATTCTCGATGTGATCTTCCACTGCTTGAACCTCAGATTTTTCTTTTAGAGAAGAAGTGATGGAAGGAGGGTGGTATCCATAAAGTGCCATAAATGGTGTCATTTTTATTGTAGTAAGAAAGGAAGTGTTATACCACCATTCTGCCAAGGGTAACCATTTGAACCATTATGTTTGTTTATTAGAGACAAAGCAATGAAGGTAGCCTTCCAGACATTTTTTCACTATCTCGGTTTTTCCATCAGATTGAGGATGATAGGATGAGCTATGAGCCAATTGAGTACCCAAACAAGAAAATAATTATGTCCAAAAATGTCCAGTGAAGATGGGATCTCTGTCACTTACAATAATCTTTGGGCTGTCGTGTAGCTTTTGAACTATCTCCATGAATGTGGTGGCAATTGTACTATCTTTGAAGGGATGAGAGAGTGCACAAAATTGTGCATACTTGGTCAGTCTATCAACAATCACCATGATGACACTCTTTCCTTCAGACTTTGGTAACCCTGTGATGAAATCCATGGAAACCTCCTCCTAGCGCTAACTTGGGATGGATAATGGTTGTAAAATACCTAGGGTATTAATTGTTTCCACCTTATTTTGTTGGCAAACCAAACGTTCTGCCACAAACCTTTGAACATTAGTTTTAAGGCCATCCCAAAAAAAATCCTTCTTGACTCTATGGTAGGTTTTCAAAAATCTTGAGTGCCCTCCTACTGGAGAGGTGTGAAATTCCAATAGTCCCTTTTGCTTGAGTTTGGATTTCTTACATAAATATAAGCGATCTTTGTACCATAGTGAATCATTTTTCCATGTAAATGTATCTGATGCACTAGAATCCTGCTGCATCCTTTGAATGAGAGTCCACACTTTTTTTTCATTCTTCCATTCATCCCTTGCTTCTATTATCCAATCAGGTTGGATGATCGAGATAGCACAGAGAAAGGCCTCAACATCTTCATCCTTTCTTGAGAGTGCATCTGCCACAAAAATTTTCTTCCCCTCTTTATAGACGATTTCAAAATCATAACCCAATATCTTGGTTACCCATTTTTGTTGTTCTTCTGAAGATAGTCTTTGTTCCAAGAAGTATTTAAGACTATCATGATCTGTTATGACCTTGAAGTGCCTACATATTAGGTAAGGACGCTATTTCTTCAATTCATGTAGTATTGCCATCATTTCCTTCTCATAAATGGGTTTTTGTAAGTCCTTTCCCTTGAGTGGTCGACTTTCAAAATCCAGGGGCCTTACTTCTTGCATTAGGACAACACCAATTCCATTTCCTGAGGCATCACATTCTACAATAAAGGTTTTTGTGAAGTCTGGAGTGGTCAAGGTAGGATCTTTACACATCACCTCTTTAAGTTGTTCAAAATCTTTAGTTGCGTCTGGAGTCCATGAAAATCTATCCTTCTTAGTTAGTTTCATTAAAGGTGATGCTATTCTTCCATAGTTCCAAACAAACTTGCAGTAGTAACCTATCAAACCCAAAAATCCAATAAGATTCTTCAATGTTTTGGGAATCGTCCAATCCATAATGGCCTTAATCTTGTTAGGCTCTACCTTGACACCTTCGTGAGATATAATATGACCCAAATACTCTACCTCCTTTACTCCAAAGAAACATTTGGATGGTTTGGCATATATTTGTTTCTCCTTTAGTAGTTGTAGCACCTTGTCAACATGTCGTACATGATCCTCCCAAGACTTAATATAGATTAGTATATCATCTAAAAATACTAACACAAATTTTCAAAGGAAGCGCTTGAAAATGGAATTCATCAACCCTTGGAATGTTGAAGGTGCATTTGTAAGGCCAAAAGGCATGACCAAAAATTCATAATGGCCTTCATGAGCTCGGAATGTTGTTTTTGGGATATCTTCTTCCTTCATTCTGATCTGATGATACCCTGAATGGAGATCCAATTTTGTGAAATAGATTGCTCCATGTGGTTCATCTAACAATTCATCAATGACAGGAATGGGAAACATATCTTTAATAGTGATCTTGTTGAGCTTTCTATAATCTAGACACATACGCCATGAGCTATATTTCTTGAATACCATTACCACTAGTGCAGAGTAAGAACTTTGGCTGGGTCTAATAATGCCAGCCTCTAACATTTATTCAACCATGCGCTCAATTTCACTCTTATGGGTGTAAGGATATCTGTATGTTCTGATGTTAGGAGGAACACTCCCAGGAATTTGGTGAATTTCATGATCATTATTTCGAGTGGGTGGAAGACCTTTGGGAATATCTTCAAATACTTTGGAATGCTTTTCAATGATCCTTTGGAGATCTTGAGGAATAGATGGCTTAGATGTTTGAACATCTAGTGAGAATAGTTGTGCAATAACACCTTGATGCCCCTTTTTCAATAATTTTGTCATGCTATTAGAGCTTATCACCTTACCAGGTTTCCCTGTGATACCTCTTAACTCAATTTCTTTTCCTTCCAATGAAAATTTCATGAAAAGTTCTTGAAAATTAAAAGTCTTTGTTCTTAATGATTTTAACCATGGGATTCCTAGTACAACATCTGCACCACCCATGGGTATAGAAATAATTGGACTATTCATTACATATTCCCCCATAGTAAGATTGATCTTATTGCATTTTCCTGAGAAATTGATAGTTCCTCCATCTGCAATCATTACTTGAAACTCTGGCACTGGATATACAAAGCAATTGAGAGCTTTGTCTAATTTATAGTGAATGAAATTATGAGTACTGCCATAATCAATTAGGACTATTACCTTTTTGTTTTTTATGTATCCTTCGATCTTGAGGGTTTGAGGAGTGCTAATTCCAACCAATGCATTACACAATATCATGGGAGTCAACTCTTCAAATGAAATTGATTCTATGTTTTCATCTTGAGATGGTTCTTGTTCTTATTCTTCTTCCTCTTCACAATCTATGTAGAATAATTTCTTCTCACCACACTTATGTCCCTTATTGTACTTGTTGTCACAATTAAAGCATAAATATTTTTCTTTTATTTCTTCCAATTGTTGAGGTGTCAACCTTGTAGGTTGAGGTGTTTTAGAAGAAGGAGCATTTTTCGCTCTATAGATGTTAGGATTGGTCCTTCTAGTATCCCTAGCCATATTTTTACTTTCAACATTTCTTGCCACCTTAAATGCATTCTCCAATGATTTGGGTTCTCAAAGGAGAACCTCATGTTGAATGTTATCCTTTAAAGTTCCTATGAATACATCAATCAATTTCTCATATGGAATATCGGTTACCTTTATATTCAATCTTTGGAAATTCTCAATGTGCTCGGTAACTGAACCCTTTTGCTTGAGATTTATCAATTAGCTAAAGAAGGTATTTCTCCTTCTATCCTCATACTGTGCTATCATTTCTTCTGTGAAAATTTTCCAAGTGATGAGTGATTTGTAAGAACAAAGCCATTGATACCATACAAATTGATTAGGTTCTAAATAGAAATAAGAAATTCATACCTTTTGTGTATGTGGCACATTATGGAGATCAAAGAATTGCTCCATCTGAAGTATCCATGTGATTGGGTCCTTGCCATCAAACTTCCTCATATCAATCCGTGGTTGGTATTCAAACCAAAGTTGGAGTTTATCCATTCTTGATTCACCTTCCTTGTGTCCTCATCATGAATTTCATGGGATTCATTTTCACTTTCAAGTGTCTTCTCTGTTACGAAATTTTTCAATACTTTCATGATCTCCCCTTTTAAACCCTCCATCATCTCTTGTAGTTCATCTTTTGTTACTAACTTCTTTTGTAAATCATTTATGTCCCTATGAATTTCTTCACCTTGATCAAGAGTCCAAGTAGGATTGTATGGAGGCTTATTTGGTGTAGAAGTTCCCTTTTTGGGTGGCATGTTGGCCAAGTATCACTTTTGAACCTTGATTTTGAGGTGGTTCTGCTAGACAATCTTTCTTCTATTGTATCTCCCAAGTTTCGGCCCTTCTGGGTATGAAAATTTATTTTATGTAGTTCTCTGATATTTCTTCTCTACAATTCCACAGGTCTGATCAAAATTGGATGTGCCAAGTGGAATTTACAGTAACTTCCCCACAACTTGCTGACTTTTGGCCTTTCCAAGAGATATCACTTGTATAGAGTGCCCTGCACAAAATAATTGATATAAAATTATGAAACTTGCACCAAACATAATACAGACTGTCCACGATCCAATGAAACTAGTCCCACTCAGTTTGGATACTCTAGGAAGAAGTTATGATTGTTTTACCTGGAACACCTTCTTGAGTCTAGTCAATAGGTCTAGTCAGTTACTCTATCTTACACATGGTGTATCTACAAATTTAAGATGACCCAGAAGATAAAAATTTTACCACAGATACCTTACTAATTTCTGTGAATATCCTCCAAAGTTTAGGGTTTTAAACATTACATAAAAAAATTTATAGAAAAACTTCCGCAATGACTTAGTTCAGGATGATTCTAGAACCCTATCTTGTACAGGTTGTATCTCCGAAATTATAAAGCTTCAGGATCTAAATTTTGAACCCAATGTACCTTGATCTGTATAATAAATATCTTCCAATTTGTTCCTTTTGAAACATTCTAGAAAACAAGTTATAGAGAAAATTCCAAGTTGTCTCAGATGTAGCAACGAAACCCCAAGACCTTGAGCTCTAATACCATATGTTAAGAACAAAATATCAATATAGCATAGAAAAACCTTATAAAAAGTACTCAACACCTTGAAAAAGATATAATTTCAGATAATAAGTCTCTTTGAGGGGGAAACCTCCTTTTACCCCACTTAAATGTTCAAGTACAAGATGATTCAAAATGAAAATGTTTCCTTGGTATATAGGAGACTAGGAGGTATAATTACAACTAATGGCCTAAAGCTGACATAAATAAAATAACATTACTAATATAATATGCCCTATTTAAGGGGTAATGAGCCAATATTAAGGCTTAATAGTTTACTCTAAAAATTTGAAACTATCTTAGGATTGTGCACATGTGGGCATGTATGGACCCTTACAAATATTTTAGATTATGTTTCGAAAAGAAAACTAAGAGATACTAGCATCTCCTAAAATTATTGATTTGGGAGGGAGATGAAGGTTTCTTTAAGACATCTATTTTTATGATTTTCAATTCCACGCAAGGGTGCACATAAAGAACATACTCCAAGATTGTCCAAATAGTCTTCTAGTCCTGATTTTAATGTGATGTTTTGTAAAAGAAAATTTTTCAATGATTGGAATTCAAATGTCACACTTAAGCCATCCACGTGGCAACCAAGGAAATAAAAGATTTTATTGTTCTTTTTAATTCCCCTAGATGTCTATGTGTGTCTAAGTATCTATGAAAGAATGAATCCCAAGCCTGCTTTTTGTGGCTTTTACAAAGTGCATAAAATAAATCTAAGCTACTTGGTGAAAAATGGGTCCAACAAGCCTTACAATTAGTGAAAAATAAGGCTTCCGAACAACTATATGTTGAGACAGTAGCATACAATGTGCATTGTGTGTAGTTTTTTAGTGTAGACAATGTGAAAAGTTGTGCGGTGTGCACATCTATTAGACTCAAACCTGCACACATGGAGAGAAATGGCAAGACAAAAATTTGAAATGAATTCAATCAAAAAAGGGATGAATTCTAATATTTGAAGGGTAGGATATGGTGGTTTTGGACCCTGCAAACACCATAAATTGAGAATAACAACTATAATATCATACTTGAGGAGGAATTTGGATTCCAATCCCCATTATGGTCACCAATCTATTTGGGATTGTTGGTCACTAGAGAGAGAAAAAAGAGATCCCTTTGGTTTCCTTGATAGGCCAACAAAGCAACACAAAACAATGGTTAGTAGGTTAGTGAACCCACAAGTAAGAAAACAAGAAAATATGACAATAGGGAATGACAAAAAAATAAAATTAAGAAAATATAAATAAAGGATGCATGAAACTTAACACAAAGAGTGGTTACCCAATAGAGAATGGTATTTGAAATTGAGAACACCAAGAGGCGAAATGTGGGATTTATGAATCCCATAGTCCCCCTATAGAGGGATCTTGAATCCCTCAAAGTAGAGCTTTTACTCTCCTATATTGAATTTACAATGGTGAATAACTCTATGGAAAGGCTTTCTAAGAGGTGGAATGCATTTCCTATGCAGTTCTTGCTCAAACTATTCTCAAGAGAGAAAATGGTTTCTCCAAGAGTAATTGGGAAACATAACAATACAATGAAATTCATCCATTTAACATACAATGGCCATCTATTTATATAACCATAGCAAGGTATTTCATAAACTTGTTCCAAGTGTGAATGGGAGGCCTTTGGAGGTACATCCTATCCTTTTAGTCATCCAAAGGTGACACTTTGGGTTGATTTGGGGTTCTTGTCTTGACACACTTCATTCTAGAAGTGGTTGAGGCCCGACCAAACTCATAAATGTGTTGTTTCCACATCTGTGCAGGTATCTTCAGAGATAGTTGTGCAAGATGCACAAAGTCACATTCGATGCTTTGTTTACCTGTGTGAATGTTTACCATTGAATTGAAAATGGTGAATAACTCTATGGAAAGGATTTCTAAGAGGTGGAATGCATTTCCTATGTAGTTCTTGCTCAAACTATTCTCAAGAGAGAAAATGGTTTCTCCAAGAGTAATTGGGAAACATAACAATACAATGAACTTCATCCATTTAGCATACAATGGCCATCTATTTATAGAACCATAGCAAGGTATTTCATAAACTTGTTCCAAGTGTGAATGGGAGTCCCTTTGAGGTACATCCTATCCTTTTAGTCATCCGAAGGTGAGACTTTGGGTTGATTTGGGGGTCTTGTCTTGACACACTTCATTCTAGAAGTGGTTGAGGCCCGACCAAACTCATAAATGCATTGTTTCCACATCTATGCAGGTATCTTCAGAGATAGTTGTGCAGGATGCACACAGTCACATTCGATGCTTTGTTTACCTATGTGAATGTGCATGCACTGACTTCGGTGGGAATGTGCAGAAATTCATGAGTCTTTTTATATAGTTTTGATCACCTTGCTAAAATAGGCTCTGTAAATGATGGAAGTATGTTTTTTTTGTGTTGGTTGTTTCTTCACCCATTGTCTAAGCAATTTTTCGGTGATAACACCAGGTTTTCGCAATGATGAAGGGATGGGAGGCATTCCTTATAACCATTCTACTTAGCATTTGTTCATTATTCCTTACCTCATGTGTGCAGAAACATAATAATATGTAACATATTCATAGTAACAGAACATATATTATATGCATGAAATAAACATAACATTAAACACATCATAACACATAGACACCATGATTAACATGGTTCACCTAAGATAGCCTATGTCCACAATGAATAGTTTCTTATTATATTATTCAGACTATCCATTACAAAATATGTGCACTGCACTCATACATTATGTCTCTAACATACAAAATTCCCTTCTCATTCTCCTATCTCTTTGTCGCTCTTCGCTACTTACTACCTTCACTTAATACTTTTTTATCTCACTTATCCCAAAAAACTGTTACATATTTATATAATTACAATGGGGCTTAGCCCATATCGATGGACCAAAAATGCCTAATGGCTTCAATGGTCTTCCTTCTTTTGCGCGTGTTGCACATTTTCCAAAACTAGTCCCAAAATCATGTCCCAAAAATCTCAAACTAAAGAACATTCATGAGGATAATCTGTTAGATATATTTATGTGTACTTTAAAGGAAAACATTCAACATGAGGTGCATCTCTCAAAACCTAAATCCCTAGAGAAAGCGTTTAGTATGACAAGGAAAGTGGAAAATAAAAATATGGCTACTATAAGGATGACCACTAACTGTTAGAAAAACAGGACCGTGGAGCAATAAAATAAAACAAATGCAGAAACAAAACACAAAAGATACACAATATAATAGAGACATAGATTTACATGGTTCACCCAGTGTGGCCTACATCTACCAGAGAAATTGCCAGGTCCTTCCTTTATTATTATCCATCATATGAAGGGATACAACCTACAACAAACCCGTTGTAACTTCATCTTATTTATCTCACAGTCTCCTATCTCAGAATACAATATTCACCATCAACCATAGCCCCAATACATTTCCCTCATAAAAGAGGGTTGCCTTCTAGGGAAAAAAACCCTAACATAATCTCTACCATTAGATGTGTGACCTTATAATGAACAGTCCAGATTTAAAAGAAATTACAATATACATTTACAAGGCAATTTTTCCTTCAGGGCCTTCTCCCCCAAACCTCCATTAGGGGCTTTCTTTCCCCCAGACCCCCAAGACGCGGGGATAGCCCCCCTGGACCCTGCAAAGGGGGTGCCCCCCCTCTGCACTCCCTCGCATGGAAGAGTGTACATACTTATGGGGTGTAAATACTTCATGGGGTATAAACATAGTTGAAAGTAAAATACCTCTGAATCAGGAAGATAATCAGGCTCCACAACCAACAATCTCCCACTTGGAGACTGATCTCCACAAATCCCTGCTATACCTGCTATATATGCTAGACTCTAAACCTTCTTGGACTTAGAAAATTCCTCATCTTCATCTTCATTCTTGAATACCAACTGAAACTAAGCAGGAACTCAGTTTCTCCCTGGTTACTCCCTTTGTTAACATGTCTACGGGATTCTGGCTAGTGTGTATCTTTTCCAACTTCAAATTTCCATCTTCCAAGGTGGATTGTATGAAGTGGTACCTCAACTGTATATGCTTAGTCTTCGAATGGAAGTCTGATTTCTTTGCAAGATCAATGTCACTCTCACTGTCATAGTACAACCTGCTATTCTCTTGCTTCTTTCACAATTCCTCCATAACCCTCTGTAACCAAATCATCTCTTTACGAGCCTCTGTAGAAACAACATACTATGCCTCTATTGTTGAAAGTGAAACAACCTTTTGCAGTTTTGAAATCCAACTTATTGTTGTTCCACTTATAGTAAACACATACCCTATGGTACTCCTCCTACTATCTTTATCACTTGCCATATCTGAATCAACATATCCTTGTAGAATTATTTCTGAACCTCCAAAACATAATGCATGATTAGCAGTACCTCTCAAGTATTTGAGAATCCACTTTACTGCCTCCCAACATTTTTTACCTGGATAGTTCATATATCTGCTCACAACTCCCACTGCATGTGCAATATATGGTCTTATGCAAACCATTGCATATATCAAGCTGCGAACTACTGATGAATATGGGACCCTGACATGTATTCTATCTCCTCCTGTGTCCTGGGATACATTTACTTAGTTAATTTGAAATGGCTGGCCAAAGGTTTACTAATTGGTTTTGCATTTTTCATTCTAAACCTCTCCAACATCGTCTCTGTGTACTCACCCTAAGACAATGTCAGTTTGCGATTTTTCCTATCTCTTGTTATTCTCATACCAAGGATTTTCTTTGCATCACCCAAATCCTTCATCCCAAATGAATTGGTTAATTTCTTCTTGAGCACATTTATATCCTGCATATTAGACCCTGCAACAAACATGTCATCTACATACAATAACAAGATAATAAAGCTTCCATTTTCTAGATTTTTAAAATAAACACAGTGATCAGAATGACATCTACTATAACCATGTTCTACCATAAACCTGTCAAACTTCAGATACCATTGCCTTGGAGCTTTCTTTAGGCCATATAATCTCTTCTTCAACCTGCATACCAAATTCTCCTTCCCTTTGACCTCATACCCCTGTGGCTGCTACATATAAATCTCTTCCTCCAAATCCCCATAGAGAAAATATGTTTCCACATCTAACTGTTCAAGATGCAAATCTTCTACTGCCACAAGGCTTAAAATAGTTCTAATTGAATTCATTTTAACAATAGAAGAAAATATTTCATCAAAATCTATACCTTTTTTTTGTGCAAACCCCTTTACAACAAGTCTAGCCTTGTACCTCTTTTCTCCTCCATCTTCTTCCTTCAACTGTAAACCCATTTATTCTACAATGATATTTTTCTTGTGGGCAACTGAACCAATTCCCAAGTATGGTTATTTACCAAGGAATCCATTTCCTCTTTCATGCCTTGCTCCCACTTCCTTTTGGTGTCTACCTGCATTGTCTCTTCATAACATTCTGGTTCACCAGAATCAATCAACAATAAATAATACAATGAAGGAGAGTATCATTCAAGGGGTATACTTAACCTGGTAGATTTTCTAACAACACTTGCAGGTGTTTTAGGTACCTGTTTCTCCTGTTGTTGTACATTTTGATTTTCTGGTTCCTTTGGAATTTATTTTTCAGTGATCTCATCAAGCACTGTGTATTCTTGTTTTTCTTTTTCCTGTTTCTTTCCCTGCAACTGATCTTTGTACATGATCTTCTCATTGAATATGACATCTCTACTCTTCATGATTTTATTTTTTTCATAATCCCATAAGCAATAACCAAAATCATTAACACCATATTCAATAAAGGTACACTTCTTGGATTTTCCCTCAAGCTTTGTTCTATTTTCTTTATCGATATGGACAAATGCTTCACAACTGAAAGTTTTCAAAAAATAATAGTTTACCCTTTTTCCTGTCCATTCCTCCTCTGGAATTCTATCATCCAAAGAGCTTGAAGGTCCTCTGTTTATTAAGTAAACAATAGTATCTACAACATATACCCAAAACTATAAGGGCAAACCAACATGCAATATCATACTCCTTGCACACTCCATGATTGTCCTATTCATCCTTTCTGACACACCATTTTCTTGTGGTGTTCTTGGAACTGTCTTCTCTCTACGAATCCCATGGTATGAACAATAATAATCAAACTCCTTGCTGCAATATTCACTTCCATTATCTGATCTAAGAAACTTCAAATTTTTTCCTATCTCATTCTCAACCAAATCTTTCCATTTCTTAAAAGTATCAAAAACATCAGATTTTTGTCGAATGTAATAAACCCAAGTTTTTATAGTTGCATCATCAATAAAAGTAACATAATAATGAGATCCACTAAGAGATGATACCTGAGCTGGTCCCCATACATCTGTATGCACAAGCTCTAACTTTTCACTCTTATTTTCTTTTCCGACTCTGAGAAATCTAACTCTCTTATGTTTTCCATAAACACAATGCTCACAGAAGTCCAAATCAATTTGTTTAAGATCTGGCAACAAATTTATTTTGTGAGGTATTTGCATCCCCTTCTCACTCATGTGTCCAAGCCTATGATGCCACATTGTTGTATCCACTCTTGTAGAAGATAAAAAGATAGAAGACTCAGTATTACCAGTACATAAATACAATGTACCTACCTTCTCTCCTTTCGCTATCACCAATGATCCTTTGATGACCTTCCACATCGTATCTGCAAATATGGATATACAACCTTCACTTTCTAACTGCCATATTGAAATTAGATTTTTCCTTAAATCTAGAACATGTCTTACCTCTGTCAACAACCATCGCTTTCCATTGCATTGCTTTATTTTTACCTTTCTCATTTCAACAATTTTGCATGGTGCATCGTCACCCAAATGAACCTGTCCAAAATCACCTTGAACATAATCTAGAAAATGTTTTCTATGGGGTGTGACATGAAATGAAGCCCCTGAATATGCTACCCAAGACTCGGAAATATTATCTATAGAAATAATCAAAGCATCTTGTAACACATCACTTGTTACATTTACTTCCTGATTTCTCTCCTACTGTCCATCTCTTTGTTTCTTTGGAGCTCTACAGTCTTTCTTAAGATGTCCTTTCTTCCCACAATTCCAACACTCTATCTTTCCAAGTATGGATTTGGATCTTCCCTTCCTAGAATTCCCACAGTTCCTAAAACCCTTTCCTCTATCCTTTTGTCTTCCCTTGTTCTCCATGTTCAACGCATTTCCTGATGTCTCACCTGTGCTTTTCCATCGCATTTCCTCACTAAGGATAACACCAACAGCATCATCAAATTTTAAATTATTTGAACCAGAGACAGAGTTACTTACAGCCATGAACAAGTTGTTTCATATTTTTGGCAATGAGCACAAGATTAGAAGAGCCTTGACCTCATCATCAAGGTCCACTTTTACAGAATTTAGTTCATTAGTAACCGTATTAAAATCATTTAAATGATCTACAACAAACCCACCTTCTGACATCTTCATATTAAATAATCTCTTAATTAGAAATACCTTATTGGATGCCGAGGGTTTTTCATACAATTTGGCCAATGTGTCCATCAAACCCTTCGTTGTCTTTTATTTCTAAATATTGAAAGCCACCGATGCTTCCAAGCTTAGTTGTATCATTCCTAGAGCCTTTCTGTCAAGAATATCCCATTCTTCATCCTTCACGTTGGTTGTGGAGCTTGATTATCTTTTTGATTCAAAGGTATTTTAATTTTAGCCATGTTTATACCCCATCAAGTATTTACACCCCAGAAGTATGTACACTTTTCCACACAGGGGAGTGCAGAGGGGGGGGTACCCCCTCTGTAGGGTCCTGGGGGGCTATCCCCCTGGCTAAGGGTCTGGGGGAAAGCAGGCCCCTAGCGGGGGTTCTGGGGCGAAGACCCAAAAGGAAAAATTGCCTTGTAAATGTATATTGTAATTTTATTGTAAATCTGGACCATTCATTATAAGGTCGCAGATCTAATAACAGAGATTATGCTAAGGTTGTTTTCCCTAGAAGGCAACCCTCTTTTATGAGGGAAATGTATTGCGGCTATGGTTGATGGTGAATATTGTATTCTAAGATTGAATACTGTGAGAGAAAGAAGAGGAAGTTACAGTGGGTTTGTTGTAGGTTGTATCCCTTCATATGCTAGATAATAATAAAGGAAGGACCTGGCAATTTCTCTAGTGGACGTAGCCCACACTAGGTGAACCACGTAAATATGTGTCTCTATTGTATTGTGTATCTTATGTGTTTTGTTTCCGCATTTGATTTATTTTATTGCTCCATGGTCCTATTTTTCTAACAACTGGTATCAGAGTGAAAGGTAACTCGTAAGAAAAGAGGGTTCCTAGTTCGAGTGGGAGCAATGTCGAAAGATGAAAAGTTTAGGGTCAAGAAATTTAACGACCAAAAATACCAATTATGGAAGATGCAGATGGAAGACTATTTATATCAGAAGGATCTATTCCTACCATTGGGCAAAATAGCAAAGAAGTCAATGGCTATGAAGGGTGAAGAATGAGAAATTCTTGACAGAAAGGCTCTAGGAATGATACGGTTGAGCCTGGTAGCGTCGATGGCTTTCAATATTTCCAAAGAAAAGAAAACAAAGGGTTTGATGGATGCATTGGCCAAATTGTATGAAAAACCCTCAGTGTCCAATAAGGTATTTCTAATGAAGATATTGTTTAATATGAAGAAGTCGAAAGGTGGGTCTATTGTAGATCATTTAAATGATTTTAATATGGTTACTAATCAACTAAGTTCTGTAAAAGTGGACTTTGATGATGAGGTCAGGGCTCTTCTAATCTTGTGCTCATTACCAAAAAGCTAGAATGGCTTGGTCATGGCTATAAGTAACTCTGTCTCTGGTTCAAATACTTTAAAATTTGATGATGTTGTTGGTGTTATCCTTAGTGAGGAAATGCAATGGAAAACCACAGGCGAGACATCAGGAAATGCGTTGAACATGGAGAACAGGGGAAGACAAAAGGATAGAGGAAAGGGTTTTAGAAACCGTGGGAATTCTAGGAAGGGTAGATCCAAATCCAGACTTGGAAATATAGAGTGCTAGAATTGTGGAAAGAAAGGACATCTGAAGAAAGACTACAGAGCTCCAAAGAAACAAAGAGATGGACAGAAGGAGAGAAATTAGGAAGCAAATGTAACAGGTGATGTGTTACAAGATGCTTTGATTCTTTCTGTAGATAATATTTCTAAGTATTGGGTAGTAGATTTAGGGGCTTCATTTCATGCCACACCCCATAGGAAACATTTTCTAGATTATGTTTAAGGCGATTTTGGACAGGTTCATTTGGGTGACGATGTACCATGCAAAATTGTTGGAATCGGAAAGGTAAAAATAAAGCAACGCAATGGAAACCAATGGTTGTTGAAAGAGGTAAGACATGTTCCAGATTTAAGGAAAAATCTAATTTCAACAGGGCAGTTGGCAAGTGAAGGTTGTATATCCATATTTATAGATAAGATGTGGAAGGTCATCAAAGGATCATTGGTGATAGAGAAAGGAGAGAAGGTAGGTACATTGTATTTATGTACTGGTAATACTGACTCTTCTATTGCTTTAGCTTCTACAGGAGTGGATACATCACTGTGACATCATAGGCTTCGACGAATGAGTGAGAAGGGGATGTAGATATTTCACAAAAGAAATTTGTTGCCAGATCTTAAACAAATTTATTTGGACTTCTGTGAGCATTGTGTTTATGGAAAATAGAAGAGAGTCAGATTTCTCAGAGTCAGAAAAGAAAAGAAGAGTGAAAGGTTAGATCTTGTGCATACAGATGTATGGGGACCAACTCAGGTATCATCTATTGGTGTCTCTCATTATTATATTACTTGTATTGATGATGCAACTAGAAAAACTTGGGTTTATTGCATTCGACAAAAATCTGATGTTTTTGATACTTTTAATAAATGGAAAGCTTTGGTTAAGAATGACATAGGAAAAAATTTGAAGTGTCTCAGATCAGATAATGGAGGTGAATATTGCAGCAAGGAGTTTGATGATTACTATTCATACCATGGGATTCATAGAGAGAAGACAGTTCTAAGAACACCACAATAAAATGGTGTGTCAGAAAGGATGAACAGGACAATCATGGAGCATGCAAGGAGTATGAGATTGCATGTTGGTTTTCCCTTACAGTTTTGGGCAGATGTTGTAGATACTAATGTTTACTTAATAAATAGAGGACCTTCAAGCTCTTTGGATGGTATAATTCCAGAGGAGGAATGGACAGGAAAAAAGGTAAACTATTCTTTTTTGAAAACTTTCGGTTGTGAAGCATTTGTCCATATTGATAAAGAAAATAGAACAAAGCTTGAGGCAAAATCCAAGAAGTGTACCTTTATTGGATATGGTGTTAATGATTTTGGTTATTGCTTATGAGATTATGAAAATAAAAAAATCATTAGGAGTAGAGATGTCATATTCAATGAGAAGGTCATGTACAAAGATTAGTTACAGGGAAAGAAAAAAGAAAAAGAAAAACAAGAATACACAGTGCTTGATGAGATCACTGAAAAAGAAATTCCAAAGGAACCAGAAAATCAAAATGTACAACAGTAGGAGCAGTAGGTACCCCAAACACCTGCAAGTGTTGTTAGAAAATCTACCAGGTTAAGTATACCCCCTGAATGATACTCTCATTCATTGTATTATTTATTGTTGACTGATTTTGGTGAACCAGAATGTTATGAAGAGGCAATGTAGGTAGACACCAAAAGGATGTGGGAGCAAGGCATGAAAGAGGAAATTGATTCCTTAGTAAATAACCATATTTGGGACTTGGTTCAGTTGCCTGCAGGAAAAAGAGCATTGCAGAATAAATGGGTTTACAAGTTGAAGGAAGAAGATGGAGGAGAAAAACGGTGCAAGGCTAGACTTGTTGTAAAGGGGTTTGCACAAAAGAATGGTATAGATTTTGATGAAATATTTTCTCCCGTTGTTAAAATGACTTTAATTAGAACTATTTTAAGTCTTCTGGTAGTACAAGATTTACATCTTGAACAGTTAGATGTAAAAATAGATTTTCTCCATGGGGATTTAGAGGAAGAGATTTATATGCAACAGCCATAGGGGTATGAGGTCAAAGGGAAGGAGAATTTGGTATGCAGGTTGAAGAAGAGCTTATATGGCTTAAAGCAAGCTCTAAGGTAGTGGTATTTGAAATTTGATAGGTTTATAACAGAACAGGGTTATAGTAGATGCCATTCTGATCACTGTGTTTATTTTAAAAAACTAGAAAATGGAAGCTTTATTATCTTGCTATTGTATGTAGATGGCATGCTTGTTACAGGGTCTAATATGTAGGATATAAATGTGCTCAAGAAGAAATTAGCGAATTCATTTGGGATGAAGGATTTGGGTGCTACAAAGAAAGTCTTTGGTATGAGAATAACAAGAGACAGGAAAAATCAGAAAATGACATTGTCTCAGGGTGAGTACACAGAGAAGGTGTTGGAGAGGTTTATAATGCAGAATGCAAAACTAGTTAGTACACCTTTGGCTAGCCATTTCAAATTAACTAAGGAAATGTGTCCCAAGACACATGAGGAGATACAATACATGTCCAACGTCCCATATTCATCAGCAGTTGGAAACTTGATGTATGCAATGGTTTGCACAATACCAGATATTGCACATGTAGTGGGAGTTGTGAGCAGATATATGAACAATCCGGGTAAAGAACATTGGGAGGCAGTAAAGTGGATTCTCACATACTTGAGAGGTATTGTTAATCATGCATTATGTTTTGGAGGTTCATAAATTGTTCTACAAGGATATGTTGATTCAGATATGGCAGGTGATAAAGATAGCAGGAGGAGTACCACAAGGTATGTGTTTACTATAGGTGGAACAACAGTAAGTTGGATTTCAAAACTGCAAAAGGTTGTTGCACTTTCAACAACGGAGGTAGAGTATGTTGTTGCTACAGAGGCTAGTAAAGAGATGATTTGGTTATACAGGTTTATGGAGGTATTTGAAAAGAAGCAAGAGAATAGAAGGTTGTAATGTGACAGTGAGAGTGCCATTCATCTTTCAAAGAACTCAGCCTTCCATTCGAAGACTAAGCATATACAGTTGAGGTATGACTTCATACGATCTGCCTTGGAAGATGGAGATTCGAAGTTGGAAAAGAAACACACTAGCTAGAATCCTACAGAAATGTCAACAAAGGGAGTCACCAGGGAGAAATTGAGTTCCTGCTCAGTTTCAGTTGGTCTTCAAGAATGAAGATGAAGATGAGCAATTTACCAGGTCCAAGAAGGTTCAGAGTCTAGCATATACAGCAGCGGTGGAGTTGTTGAGATTAGTCTCCAAGTGGGAGATTTTTGGTTGTGGAGCCTAATTATCTTCCTGATTCATAGGTCTTTTACTTTCAGCTGTGTTTATACCCCATGAAGTATTTACACCCCAGAAGTATGTAAACTCTTCCATGTGGGGGAGTGCAGAGGGGGGCTACCCCCTCTGCGGGGTCTGGGGGGGCTATCCCCCTGGCTGGGGGGTATGGGGGAAAGCGAGCCCTCAAAGCAAAAATTGCCTTGTAAATGTATATTGTAATTTCATTGTAAATCTAGATCATTCATTATAAGGTCACAGAGGCTAGTATATCTGCCCATGTAAATTTGAATGCATGCATGCACCCTTCAGAGGCTAGTATATCTGCCCATGTAAATTTGAATGCATGCACCCTTCAGAGTATACCAGATTCATATCGTGAAATGTGCAGTGGTGTAACAAGATTGTGGTTTTTCTATGTGTAGTGGTGTAACATGATAGAATTCTTCAGGACTAAAGGGGTTGGAGTTTTAAAGTCTACAGAGGTATGTATACCATATTCTCCTTTGGATTTGAACTTGTAATTTTTTAAGAGGAAACATGTGTTCTTAACCATTAGACCCACTCAAGCTCTAATTTTTCTTTAGTGAATCATAAAACTATTTTCTTATAAGTAACTATAATCGTTTGTATGATTTGTTTTATTAATAAAGACTTATACTACATACTTGTTCTAGTTATTTTCTTTATAACATTCCTTTAAAAATTTTGTCAAGCATATCCATTGAAATAATTATTATTCTCTATGTATGTTGACTGATGTTCGAGGTTCTGGGTGGAATGTTTTCTTTAAGTTATTATAATAAGTTCAACATTTATGGTTACTTGTTAGTACTAAAGAATTTTCTACACAGAAATCAAGATTGTGCAAGGATTTATGGTTACTACTGAACTACTTGGGTGAAATTATCGATATGTTTTCATGTATGCTATGGTTTCATCTAAATGCCCAATGCATTTTTTTTCTTATTTGAAATATTTAAGACTATCATTCTCATTATTATTTTTGATATTATGTTATTTCTCAGTGCCAGGGAGTGCCATGTTATTCTCAGTAGCATTTGATACTTTCTTCTGTATCTTTCATTAAATATTTTTATGTATTTGCAATGTTAGATAAAGGTGCCTAATAGAGAGGCATTGATCTGATGGTTTATTAGGAGCTAGTTTTTATATCCATCTATTATCAATTTTCTGACATTTCTTTATTTACAACCATTTAAAAACTAGCATTAGTATTTGTATGAAAGGGTTACTCTGAGGAAACTCTAAACAACTAATCTTTGTGATAGTTTGAGGGTTACCCCCTCTGGCTCGAGAGCTAGATTGATGCCTAAAGTGGGGAATATTTTTCCAAGTCTCCATAGGGAGTCTTGGCATTGTTCTCTCGCTAGTAATGTAACACACCCGACCCCTGAGTAACTTTCCTAGGGATGGGGAATTAAAATTTCTCTCTCCTTAACATCTCATATCCTCTGTCTGAGGTCTTTATCCTCTTTGACTCACCTGTAGCATTCTAATGAATTCTACCAGGTTCAAATCCCAGCTTTGGTTTGCAAGTTATGACTTTCCAAAGTTCTTCGGGTGTTCATTGGTTGAGGGTCACGTGATGCCCACGTGGATCCACCTCACATGTGTTGTTTCTAAGTTCCTTCCTCCACGGTGGAAGACCAGCCACCGTCTGATTCGATGACTAGACTTAATCTCTTCCTCATATATCATCTGTGGAGGAATTCGATGCTTCACGCCTCTTTTCTATCTACGCATGCGACCACCCAAAGTTCTGAACTTTTGAAGTCCCATAAGCTTGCTACATGGCTCCAGCCTTCAGGCCTTTCGGTCTCTCTACCATACTACACCCCAAACCCTCTAGAGTGTTGAAGTCCTGGAGTCCTAGAGTCCTAGTCACTTCAACAGTCCCTTTGGCTAGGTAGGCACGTACCATGAGCTGACACATGGAAGGGACAAGGGTGACACACACCTTCATCCAGGTGACATGTGTCACATTCTAGTAGGTGTTGGCACAGGGGTAGACCTAGGGTTCAAGTCTAATAGTACACCGATAGGCCCTAACTAGTGGCCCTTTCAGCAACACTTGCGAAGCAGATGCAGTCTCACTTGAAGTAGAAATAGGGGGTTACAGGACACAGGTGTCTACAACCAGAGGAAATGCAAAGTGGGTCCAAAACAGAAAAAACACAACATCTAGATATCATTTACCAACTCAAACCTACTTTGCAAAGTTATATCTAAGATCTAACACAATGATGCAATAACAGAGTAATCATAAGGAAAAATAAAAACACATCAATCCCACATAACAACAAGATATACGTGGTTCACACTCTCCCTAGGGCTACGTCCACAAAACTTTGCTTCTTGATATTATAGAAAAACATACAGTTATATCTGCGCTCTTAGCTTGCAGATCTCTCTCCTTCTCTCTCTCTTTCTCTTTCCTCCCTGTGCACCCAATTGTAGGGTTGATCTTTGCACCCAACTGAACATATTACAACACAGACTCTCTCTCAACAAAATTCTGCTCTTTCTCAACAACAATAATCGCTCATTACATAATCGAACCCAACCTAGGTCCTCTTGACCTTTATTTATACATGACAATGAATCTCAGACAATCTTAGGCTCAAACCTAGGTATCAAAACCCTAAAATGCCAAAACCCTAGGTGTCTAAAACCCTAGGTCAACTTGACCCACGTTTTCAGGGCTTTACCATCCTATCTTTCCTTCTTTCCCACGAGGTGATCCAAAGCATCTATTGGTGGATTTTTCTGCTTGTTGAGTTTTCCATGAACCATCTTCCTTGATGATCTGTCTTCCTCGGTCATCTCGTTCAAAGACTTGATTTCTCTTACTTCGCTCCTTCTTTTCTGCTTCTTTAACCACTTCACCCCAATCTCAGTCAATGTGCTTTCTACACAATTCCTACTTTGTGCTTCTTTCCTTAATATTTGCTTCCTTCCATAACCAAGGGCCAACAGGCCCCCAACACTCACATGTGAGTCATCCTAAGGCACTTCAGGTCTGAACCTTATGTTTCACTTCGAATTCAGACTGCATGAGGTAGCCTATTCTCTCTGCTCTGTCCCTTTTTTCCCTGTGCAGAGTGTCTTTTATGTGTCTAGCACCCAGTTTCAACTGCACCTGGTACCTAGACCCATCTCCTTCTACTTTTACTAAGAGTTGTAAGGTAGTTGGTTGTCATAGTAAAATTTCAACTGGCTCCCATTCACTAAACCTTCCTTCCACTCTCCATTCAGTGTCTTCAACTGCACAGTTCCTCTTTCTGTAACATAGGCGACCTCAAATGGACCAAGCCAATGTGTTTTAAATTTTCCTGGATGCTTCATGAACTTGCTGTCATATACCAATACCAAATCTCCTTTCTTAAATGCTTTCTTTTTTATATGTTTTCCATGGTAGGCCTTCTCTCGTTCCTTTTGTACATGCTGATGAAATCCTGCAATAAATCAGTCTTCTTCTAGTTCTACCAACTGTGTGAGCTTCTCTTGAACAAAACCAATGTCATCCATATCCATGAATGTTTCAATTATGAGACTAGGAACCAAATATTCCATGGGAACAACTACTTCTAGACCATAAACCAACTTAAAGGGAGTCTTCATTGCCAGCTTCTTTCAAGTAGTTCTATAGGCCCATAGCACTGCTGGTACTCTCAAATCTTAGTCATCCTTGTTCACACTGCAAATCTTCGTCAACGTTGTCTCCAAGATCTTGTTGAAAGATTCATCTTTCCCATTTTCTTGTGGATGGTAGGGAGTACTCTTCTAAGGGTGGACTTCAAATTCTCGAGTCAAAGCTTCGATATTCTTATTAATAAAGTGTGTAACTTGATTGCTCATCAGGGTCTTCGGGAATCCAAACCTAGTTATGATATCATCAAATATAAATTGCACAGTTGTAGTTGTACTACAATCCTCCGTTGCTCTTTCTTCTGCCCATATGGTCAAATACTCTGTCACAGTGATGATGTATCTAGCTCCCGTGCACTTTCTTTGGTGGGTTGATAGGTCCCACGAAATCAATATCCCATTTCTCAAGTGCATGTAAGGTCATCTGCGGTGCTAAAGGCATATCATCTCTTCTGGAAGGTTTCCCAACTCTTTGGCATACATCGTAGGATTTATAGTATTCCTTATCATATTTATATAAAGTAGGCCACCAGAGGCCATCTCTAAGAACCTTATGCGCTATTTATTTTCCTGCGTAGTGTCCTCCTGTGATGCCTTCATGTGCTTCTACTAGAATCAATGGTCTTTCTTCCTTCTGATTCTGTGATGTTCACATTCCTAGGATCATCATCTTCATCAACATTGATATTGTAACATCCTTGCAATTTCTGAAGAGGTGCAGTCCATTCATCCTCTTCTTGCTCAATAGGGAGGTTATGTGCCTCCTCAAAGACTTTATGTCTTACAACTTGTAGATATTGATCACTAAAGGGTATTGGATTTCAAATAAAAATGTAGCTACAAAGTTTTGAGTCATACCATACCAATATGAAGTGGTGAGGCGTAATTCTACGTGAAGATACCAATTGATAGGTCTTGTGTCTAGAGTGTTGATGAACTTATGCATCCACTGTTGTTGAGGAATGTTGCTCCAGGCCTCCTTACAACCTCGCACATGTTCCTTCGGACAAATTTGACTTGTGTATTGAACCTCACATCCTTCTACTTGTTCGAAAAAGTGCACTTCCATCAAAGTGCGACATTGCATCCAGTCCGCTATGTTATTTTTATGTTTCCCCCACCATCTTGCTGGTGTTTCTTTCAAAGACTCATCCAGTTCCAACAATCTCTATTGTACTAGTACAACTTATTCAAATTTGATAAAAAAATTTCTAAATGATTTAAACCATCAATTGCGGGCAGATTGCTTACTTTTGTGCCAATCCAACAAACTTCCCTGGTCAATCTAGCATACCTCCACACAGAAACTTCATACATTTTGTTCTGCCAATTCTCCAATGCTTCTTCTAAGTCCGATGAGCATGCATTGTCACTTCATTGGCTTAAATTCCCTTATGTTGTAGGGTTAATGTAATCATGTTGTCTCGCTACCAATTTATATATATTCTCTATCTCATTTGTGTGGTCTTCTTCTCTGATGGGTTCTATGTATCTTCGACCTTCATCAAGATCCAGAGGTGCAATGACCCTAAGGCCATCACCTTCAAAGGTCATTCTTCTTTTCTTTAAGTCAACAACAGTGGAATTGTTGAAAGCCCAATCAATTCCTAATAGAACAGGATAAGGACAACTATCATCAACTATCTCAATCACCTCGAAGTCCAAAAATGTTCTCACCTCGTCAATTTCCACAGGGACATGCTCCAGTCTACCAAAGGGGCTTATTGCCTGCTAATTAGCCAGCCTAAGCCTGATAGGGGAATAAATTAAGTTAGGTTTTCCCATCAGTGCCCAAGTCTTCTTCATCATAACATTGTCTTCTGATCCTAAGTCAAGGACCACATAATCTATATCATAATATCAAATCTGAGCATTAAGGTGTAATTCCTTATTTTTCCTTCTCTTTTTGGATACTTGATGCACTTCTCTATTCAATAGAGGGTATACCTTCCTTGGTTCATACTGTCGGATCAAGTTTTGTAGTTCTTGTATGGATCTTTCATCCTTAATCAAATCAATGAACTTATACAAGAAACTAACAAGCTTGCTTACCTCTTTTCCTTCTCCTGGTGATGTAGACTGATTAGGCTCTGAATGTTCCTCGTTCAGTAACTCTTCTTCTTCTCCACTGTAGAACCCTTCTTCTTGTGTTGGTGGTTCGTGATTCTTCTCAAACAAGTTCACCAGAGGAACTTATCTAAATGATCTCCCACTATGCGTGTGTCCAACCTCTGTTTCGTTGTCACTGTCTAAGTTTTTGAACATTAGCTCTTCATTCCAACCGATTACTATATCTTCAAGATGTTATTCTCATGCAATAACATCTTGATCTTCAACTTCAAAAAATGTAAAAGTTTTCCTCTAGGTCCCTTAAAGATATATCTCTCTGCTTGGCTATATGATTCTACTCTCTCAATAGAAAACTCAGTAATGTACCCTCCAATGGTACTATCAAACTAGTGATCGACTGCTCTTGACATGACATTATCAATTCTATTGACCTTCTTGATCAACACCAATGTCCAAACTGCAGGTGGTCTAGAAATGACTTTAAATTGGGTATCTTCTAATCTGGCTAGACACTCGTATAGCTCTTGATGGATTCCTCCAAAGAATATCTCGTGTATGTCGGTAAAGATATACCTTCCCAACCAATCCTATATACTAAGATTAGGGTTCTTGTTCTGAGCTTCTATGAATTCCTTCTCTTGTTCTTCTATCCACTTTTGAATCTATTTCTTCGATGGAAACCACCTTGACATTCCCTCAAGAAGATCCTGGTCCTGGAAACAAAATGATTTGTTCACATAGGGGTAGACCTAGGGTTCATCTCTAACGGTGAACCAACAAGGCTTCACTACTGGCCCTTTCGGCAACACCTATGAAGCAGATGCAGTCTCACGAGAAATAGCAATAGGGGGTTATAGGACACATGTGTCTACAACCATAGGAAATGAAAAGTGGGTCCAAAACAACAAAAACACAACATATAGATATCGTTTACCAACTCAAACTTACTTCGCACAATTATATCTCAGATATAACACAATGATGTAATAACAGAGTAATTAGAAGGTAAAAAAACACCACATCAATCCCACATAACAACAAGATATGTGTGGTTCATCATCTCCCTAGGGATACATCCACAAAACTATGTTTGTTGATATTATAGGAAAACATACAGCTCTATCTTCTCTCTTAGCTTGCAGTTCTCTCTCCTTCTTTCTCTCTTTCTCTCCCCTCCTTGTGCACCTAGCTGCAAGGTTGATCTTCACACCCAACTGAATATCTTGCAACACAAACTCTCTCTCAACAAAATACTTCTCTCTCTCAACAACAATAATCGCTCATTACATAATCGAACCCAACCTAGGTCCTCTTGACCTTTATTTATACATTACAATGAATCTCGGACAACCTTAGGCTGAAACCTAGTTCTCAAAACCCTAAAATGCCAAAACCCTAGGTCAACTTGACCCACATTTTCAGGGCTTCGCCAACCTATCTTTCCTTCTTTCCTGCGAGGTTCTCCAAAGCATCTATTGGTGTCTTTTTCTGCTTGCTGAATTTTCCACAATCCATCTTTCTTTCTGATCCATATTCCTTGGTATTCTCATTTAATGGCTCTCTTTATCTTACTTCGCTCCTTCTTTTCTTCTTCTTTAACCACTTCAACCCAATCTCAGTCAATGTGTTTTTCACGTAGTTCGTACTTCACGTTTCTTTCCTTAATATTCACTTCCTTCCATAACCAAGGGATAACAATAGGTATATAGGATATGTGATATGAACGAATCCAGGTGACACATGGAATGTCTATCATGGGTCCACATCACCCTGAGTGATGTCACTACACCATGTCACTCTGTATTGACAACCTTCTAACATCCCTCAGATATCATGATTGAGATCCTGACACGTAGACCCATATATCTATGACTCTTATTGCTTCGGTGATGTAGCATTAGGGAGTTTTTCAATGAAAACTCCTCCTTTCTCCTGAATTTTGTGGGCTGACGACAACCATAGATGATTTTAGGGGAAAATTTTCTCTCATGGGAGAAATTAAGGGGCCTCCAATTTTTTATTGGGCGAATTTTTTGTATTAGAGTGATTTTTTTAAACTTATATCGTTAGCCCATAATTTATTTTAGGGGATAAATTGTGTACAGGGTTAGCCCATGTTTTTAGGAGGGGCAGAGGAAAAGAAATTATATTTCTCCCCTAAAATTTGGAGGGACAGGCTTCCATTAGCCAAATCTCTAGAAGTATGGAAATTTCTAATAGCATCTTCGCCCTGTCATTTGGTAAAATCGGGGTTTATGGTTTAATTCGCCCCGATTTTTTGGTATGGGCACTAGGTAGCTACAATATTCCCTTTTCCATATTTTCAAAGAACAAGGAGATGTCTCAGAGCATTTTGGCCCTCCCACCTAGTATAAATTGTATGAGATCTACCCATATATGCATTCCCAGGTTTACATGTTCATGCTTATTTGAATTTCCCCTTTGGGCCTTGACGAAACAAAGGTTTATGATTTTACCTTTCATATCTTCATGCTACTGCTTATTTCCCATTTGGGCCTTGATAGAACGAAAAAAAGGGAGCTGGGATACTCCTAGGTTTAGCCCAGGCACCATAGTTTGTTAGCCTTCCAAGAGAGAAGGACTCTACTTGGCGCTGAGGCTCGACCAAACTGGCAAACTCACATCTCTACGTTTCCATCAAGCAAGTGGTGTAGCCGCAACCCACCTGTTCAGAGAGGTGCTTAATGATTTACTTGGAATCTATTTGTTGAACATATAAGTTAGTGAAGCTCCCATATAACTTATCTCATGAAATGGGATCATTTTCTTTGAATACTAGACCCTCCACAAATTAAAATAGGATTCTTTGTCGTTAAGTTTCTATGATTTGTCTAATTGCCCTTGAGATATTAAATTTGTTCATTTTTATCATTCCACTATAATATGTATTTAATATCATTTAAAATTGTTTAAAAGTTGGAAATTTGTCCTCATTTTGCATTATATATGGTTCTTTTGGTACACTGTAGAATTTAAGGTATTGTGGTATTCTAATTGGGATGAATGCGGTGTTTATTTGGTTAATTGTATTAGTATATAATTACATTTGTTTTAAAGTTTCCTAAAACAAAACAAGGGATTTTGTAAATAAAATCAGTTCAGAAACATACATTTTTTAAGTCTTTGGAAACTGAAAAATAGATTTAGTATTTTTCTTCTAATTTCAATGTTTTCAAAGTCTCACAAGTGAACCCTAGAGATTTGACTGGTGGTTAATTTGGTTTTTTATGTAAAGGCCTCATTCCCATATTGAAAATGATCAGGATTCTCTTCCAAGATATCAGAAGAGATGAGGGATAACCTGAAACTGTTCTCTAGAATGGGATTCTGTATATGCTTGTTAAAAGGGGCCTAAGCTTTTGAAACAATGGACCGGGCACTCAGATTCTTTCTATATAATGTTGCCAAAAGTGAAAATCTAATATTATCTTTATATAGAGAAGGTGGATAAATTTAGGGACCCATACTTAGTCCCTCGGGGGAGAAGGATTTTTCACTTTACTTGTTACTTAGCAACTTTCAATTTCCAATAGCGGGGCAATTTGTGAGAAATTGCTGTTACTGAATGATTAGTTTCAACTTTTCAATTTTTAGAAGATATTAAATAATAGCACATTTTAAAGCATTAGATTTATCTTGAAATACATTTTAAATGTGACACATTGTTCCTCAATGCTGTCAAAATCTCTCCCTATGATAGGCCTAGAAGATTTAGCATCCCCATAATTTTAACCAGATTGATGTAACCTTGCTGCTAGAGTTTCTTAGCAGATCTATATTTCAAAAATGTGTAGGAGCCAAAATTGGGATGTTATGATGATATTCCACCAATATAGGGATTTATTTCCATAATGTCCCGTCAACAGTGAAATTTTGTCTTCTAAATAGATTGCAAGTCTCTGCATAGTATATGTGATTAGTTGCCATAAATTCTTGTATTCTAGAATTCAAACAATTTTATTTTACGGAAGTGTATCATAGAATACTCCTGTTTAAGGGAGGTTATAGTAGTTGAAGCCTCAATGGTGAATCTGCAATGCTCTGATTAATGAAATTTTGTCTATGAAGGGCTATTTAGGTTGTGTTAGGAACTTGTTCAAACTTCAGACTCTCTTTTCACATAATGAGGACATGTCTAATAAATATGGATCTAGTTACCTTACAAAAGTAATCCTGTCGTAAGCCTCAAATGGGATTCAGATAGCATAATCAATACTAGGATCAACATTTTGCATGAATACTGAGAAGAAACTACAATAATCCAATTCTGAACCAATAAACAATAAAGGTTGATATGATGTATGGGCAATAGAGAATGACACCTGTCAAGTTTAAATTCCATGCTCTTTTACCAACATCTATTGAGACATTTTTGGGAGCTGGCAGGTCCATTCATTGTGAAGAACAAGGAATAGATTTTGATTCCAAGTGGAATGAAGATAAATGACAATGAGGCCATGAAGCTTATGCAAAGTGTGATGAGTCTCCAATACCTAATGTCCTTGATTTTCTCTAATGAAAGAGAACATTATTTTCTTCCAATAAACCAAAGCATTGCTTATTGGCCCTTTTGGCTATCTCTTTGAAATCATCAACAATATGAGAATGAAGGGGAATACCTATAGGAGTTTTCATATTAATATTCAATAAATCTTTCATTTCCACATATCCATCACTTTAAATGTTCAAATTCAATTCAACACCTCTATGCCACAAAA
>ML781814.1:972695-987380 GCA_009831015.1 Picea engelmannii
TGTGGACCGACAATATTTCTTTTCAATAATTTTTCACCAGTCAAAATATTTCTATGCATTAGTGTCCAGAAGAAGAAATTTACCTTCAGGATCGCCATTGAGTCCCATACCTCCAACCAAAACCTTGCCGAGAGTGGTCTATTTTCCTGTTGTTGTAGCAAAGCGTAGCCTTTAGCTGCTGAGTATGTTCCTGTGGGTCCCCAACCCCAGGTGACTTTTTCTGTCATATGCAAAGGTGCTGCCTCTCGAAGCTCTGCTTTGAGCATTTCAAGTTGCTGGAGGAGGTAATTTGGGACAATGTCGAAGTGCCACTCTATCTAGGAGCCGTCTTCATCCCACTTGGTTATATCATAGATTCTCTGCATACCTCTGCGCTCTAGAAAATCATGAATTTCCATCAAACCATTGTTTAATGCAAGAGGCAGATTCCCCATTATCCTATCTGTCCAGAGATTGGTTTGTTTTCCATTGCCAGGGATGTGGTACAGATTTTGGCTGAAAAATCATGCGCCTTTAATGCACAATTGCCATAGAATCGTGGTCTTCCTGCTCATGGCGTTTTGAAGGTTTCTAATTTTGGCATTTGGAATGTATCTATGTATTAACATTTTGCTGACAGGATGAGTGGGGTCGCTATGCATCTTCCACAAGATTTTACAACCAAGAGCTGTGTTTGCAAGAGCTAGATCACGAATCTACAGCCCACCTTCTCTCAGAGGCCGCTTGGCTATCCCCCAACTGACCAAGTGAAACTTTCTTTGATTCCCTTTCCCACCATGCCACAGGAAGTCTCTCAGCAGTTTATTGATCTGCTCAGTTATCGAATTGGGTGCCAGAAGATAGGACGCTTGATAGATCGACAGTGAGGAGATGATTGCTTTTATCAGGGTTATCTTGCCTCCATGGGTGAGCCAATATCCTCCCCATGCTTCGATTTTTATTTTGATTTTTGCTAAGACTCCTTCCCACACGCTGACTCTGTTTATACCCAATGTTAAAGGTAGCCCAAGATACTGTATCTTTTCCCATTTGGAGTGCCCTTTGAACCCCAAGGTGTGTGCTATCTTCTGAATTTCATGTTTTGCAACATTCCAACTGTAGACAACACTTTTTCTTTCACTTATCAGAGCTCCAGACACCTTGCAGTATGCTTGAAGAGTGCCCTTGAATGCAGAGGCAACTCTGTTAGAGGCTCCTCCTAGCATAAGAGAATCGTCAGCGAACAGAGCGTGGTTTATAGGCTTAAGATTCTTCTTTATTCGTAGGCCTAGGGATGCCCCTATTATCCTGTCCTATTCCAACTTCCTGCTGAGGGTATCCTCCATTATTATGTATAGAAATGGAGAGAGGGGGCATCCTTGCCTCAGCCCCCTCGTAGCTTTGAAGAAATTTGTTGGTCTCCCATTTACCAAGGGGGAAATCCATGGGCTATGAGTATAGGCTTTTATCAGTTTTACAAACTCAGGATCAAATCCGAAAGAAAGAAGCACTTGATACAGGAAGGACATCTTTACTCCGTCGAAGGCATTTGCAATGTCTAGCTTAATCAGCATGCCTTTCTCTTTTCTGAGGTTGTTGGAGTGCATAGCTTCCTGAACTTGGATTACATTGTCCAAGATATGTCTCCCTTTGATGAATCCTCCTTGCGATTCTGAGATGAGCTTTCCCAACAGAGGTTTTATTCTGTTTGCAAGGAGTTTTGCAATAATCTTATAAGAGGCATTACATAAGGAAATTGGCCTGAATCTGACAATTTTAATGTTTGTCACAAATTTGAATTTGAGGATTTTCCAAGACATACACATTTCAACATTCATCTGAACTTGCCTTACATGAATATGCAAGAACATAATTGTTACCACAATTCAACAAAAAGAATGCAAGAACATACTTGTTACCCATAACTCTAAATGAGGTTCAAAGGCATAATGTTTCAAGTACTGGACTCTGCAACATGTGTTCAAATACCAAAAACACTTACTACCTGATGATCTTATCATATACTCACACTCATAAAACCAGGTTCAAAGAATCTTCCTTATGTTCATAGAAAGTGGACCTCTAAACTTAAATGCATCAAAACAAAAGTGAATTTTGAAGACAATCATCATAATGTGAAAGCAAAAATGCAAAGGAGAAGCAGACATCTCAAAAAGGAAGAAGAATTCATAGAAAAGAAGAAGTAGGAAAAGTACCACACAACAATATGGAAAAAGGGGAGTGCAAAATTCATCTCACTCTTTGAAAATGAAGTCCAACCTCTTTGTATGTAAGGGATAGGACACCATCACATGTGTTTCGTAAATGGGCTAAAGGATTTTTTTAGAGAAAAAAATGGTATTTAAAACCCAGAAATAAAATAAATTAATTAATTTTGAATTCGTAAAAGACTTTGTAAACTGCCAATTGTCACATTGTGTAGTGGGTAATGCGCTTGTAGGACAAGTGGAGATAACAAACATAAATGCTTGTGTATTCAAGGAGGCACAATGGTGTAAAGGGGTTTAAATTTTTTCTTTTTGTGGGGTTTAAATCCATACATAAAAAAATTAAGGGTACTGTTAGCGTCGGAAGTCACCCTTGGATTGCTTGCAGGAGCAGAGCCTGACACCCATCAGTTTAATGTCACGGTTTGTTTAATAGATGATCAAATGGAGGGAAGCTCAAGGAAACATCACTCTAATTCGGGGACCGGGTCTGGTACGTAAAGGACAAAGGAGGTCTGGAATCCTAACTTCAGCCAGTGGGTTGATTAAAAGATGAGCAGGTGGAAGACTTAGTAAGAAAGGTGAACAAACAGCTCTGGTCAATAGGCTTACAATGGTTTGTAGGGGAAAAACTCTAAACATAGGCTCCTCCTGGTTCAGGGCTTCAAGAAACTGAAAGGGGACTTGACTGGATCCTCCAATTCCAAGTCACTCAGCGCTGGAAAATCACAAGAAATGATTAGAGACAGTGCAACTATTACAGTGATCCATGACAACATCATCCTATAATAGCTATAGCTCGACTGGATCCTCCAATTCTAAGTTGCTCTAACACAGTGTAAACAAAGACATGAAAGAAACTGGCATTCATAAGGAAAGAAGTCTAAAAATTCCATACATAACCAGAGTATCAGTGCTTCATTAAAGATTTACAATCAGGAGATCTGCTCAACCATCGATAGATACAAAAATGGCGAAAACGCCTTCATATACTTAGAACAACAACAACAACAGAATCGAGATGTTGCATTGAAATCTTTGCGTCTGCATGGCTTCTGACAGTCAACACCTACAGTCTTTGAATGATCATGCAACTTATAGTAGACGCAATCAAACTCCTGACAGTTCCATAGGCGAATTGACATGCCTTTAATTAAATGTCGGGCTTTCCCATTATGGCGGAGGCGATGTCTAACCACCACCAACTACTTCAATAACTACTTCATTGGGATTGAGAATGGCCCGGTAAAATCGACACTTCTGTGACGTGGAATACCTTTAGCGCTGCCACCTAGATCAACTGAATGGCCTGATGGATAGGTGAGGAGGCCAGCACGAGGGATGGGGCGCATAACGAGAGTGGTGGCATCACAACTATGAGGGTGTGATAAGAAGTGACGAGGCATGAGAGGGACGACAAGGGGAAGACACATGGTGGAAGGCAATTATCGGAAGGGGTAGGGGATGAGACATAATGGGCGCACTTTCATTGGGAGGATGATGTGGAAAGAGGTGGGGTACATGGCAGGCGATAGGTGGATGATGAGATGGGAGAGGGACCATATGGACCAGAAGAGGGGAGATAGACAAATGTCGGAAGATGAGGAAGGGGCTCGCACGGTTAGGTGGAGAACAGGTGGCAAGATGACATGACAAGAAAGGGGGGGGCCTCGCTGATTAAACATAGAAAAGCAGAGGATGTCTAGATGCCTGTGCGTCGTTGATCTGGGTGCTCCAATCGTAACCGTCGGAGAGATGCGTCCTCGATTCTAGAAACCCCCCCCTCCCCTTAAAGGTAGAAAGGTGGGGGGGGTCTGGAATCACCCTATGCGTCATTGATCTGGATTCTTAGATCGTGGCCGTTGAAGAGGTGCACCCTCAATTCTGGACCCCCCCCCCCTCTGCTTAAAGGTAGAAAGGCGGGGGGGCTCTAGAATCCTATGTGCATCATTTATTCGGGCGCGCGAGATCCTGCCGTCCAAAATCGCTCTCCAATTAAACACAGACGCATTTTTGCCCGAACTTAGGACAAGTGGGTTTTTTACCCATTCCTTTTGCATTTTACCCCCCTTACCAGAAATATTGTTAACATGTACAAAAATGAAAGGAACATGTATATTTCACACATTGAATTAGACCAGATGTTTAATGCATCTATAAACGGAGTGATTTTACATTCCTCAATGGGTTACTCAGAGGATTTCTATATATATCAATTGAAGACAATAAATATAAAGGTGTTGAGGTGGGAGCCATGGGGGTTGCAAAACCTTTCAACTTGTAACGAGTCCAGGTCAAGTTGCAAGGAATTTTTTAAGGATTAAGATTTAATATTCCCAACAAATTTGAAAATGATAGTTTGGGGTAATCCAAGTAAAAACCCTTCAACAGAGTTAAATTTGGCTAATCCAGGAAAAAAACTTTCAGCAGAGTTAGTTTAGGGTAACCTAGGCAAAAGCCTTTCCATAGAGTTGGTTGAGGATAATCTTGGTAAAAACCTATCAGCAGAGTTAGTTTGGGATAGTCCATTTAAAAATGTGGCACATATTAATTCAAGGTGGACCTGAAGAAAACTCTTTTTCAGATTGACCCAACATGAAGTGGCAATGTGCAGCAGCTACAGAATCCAAGAACAATGTAATAGGAGATACATGTAATAGAACAATGTTCCATTCCCACAAAATTTACTCAACACCTTAAGGTATCCATGAGGGAAACAAGAGGTAGGTATCAAACTTGTGGCAACACATGGAATGACCATACATCTTAATGGAGCCCTATTAGAAATTCAATAAGGTTGTGATCAAGTGGTAAATGATTAAATCAACTAAACTTTCTTCACAGAGATCCAAGATAAATCCCCTCGAGAACATGTTGTAGTATTAATGCGACCAAGTATAGCACATTTGATATCTCATGAATAGTACAATTGTTTTGCATGCTCTCAAGAACTCTTCAATTGATCAATTAGAAGAGGAATCGTACTTATTCTCATATATTCAGTTGGACACTCAGATCTACAATATTTGGATCTGTTAGATTTGAAAGAATCGATACAAAACACTCCTTTTATCTTCAAACATTTTTATTTCAAACACTCCACTACCATTTGCAATAGAGAAGCTACTAAAACCATGAATTTTTGTGCTTCATCCATTCTAGCCATTGCAGATAGAATAGCCAAAATAGCTTCAATCTCATATGAATATCCTTTTCCTCCTTTTAGGATTCCAACAAAAAATATCACTATGTTTCTTGGATTTATGATTACGTGTACTTAGAAGCAGTCATAATTGCAATGTGCCTTTCAATAAGTATCCTCAATTTCTAAATAGTACCTTGATGCTAACAAGGTTGTCAGAAGTGCCACTGACATGAGAAACAAATATGTGGTAGATCCATTGTAATTCCGATGAGGGAACCTCTGGTATATGGTAGTTGGTCATTAATGCAGAGTTGGTTTGATAGTTTCTTATGAAAATAAGGAACGAAGAAAGGTCTATTGTTAGTTGCTTAGGAAAACAAGGAAGAAAGAAAGGTCTAATGTTAGTTGATTAGAGAGAAATCTTTCAAGATGGTTGGCTCATCAACACTAAAGAGGATTTAGATTTCCAAAAGAGCCTTTTATACTTGGAAGACACATTGGATTCTCACTCCCATAAAGGACTAGACTAGAGAATAATGCCTAGATGTCAGTTCTTCCAAATTGCTGAAAAAAACATTTTTTTCTCAAAACTTGCATAATATTCCCATACTTGGGAGACACATTGGATTCTCACTCCCATAAAGCACTAGACTAGAGAATAATGCCTAGATATCAGTTCTTCCAAATTGCTGAAAAAAATGTTTTTTTCTCAAAACTTGCACAATATTCCCATATCATAGCATGTTTAACATGCAACTAAATATTAAGCCCTATATGGAAGGATAGAGTCACTAACACTGGAAATGTGATCAATCATTGAGGTATTGTTATAATTGAATATATTTTTATGGGCTAGTTGACCCTCCATCAAAGCCTAGCATTCTAGGATAGATCCCATTCAAAAGGCTTGTGAAATGGAATTTGTAGAATTTGCTGAAAATAGGAGAAACTGAAGCATATTTCATTCTAGGATAGATCCCATTCAACAGTCTTGTGAAATGGAATTTGTAGATTTTGCCGAAAATAGGAGAAATTGAAGAATATTTTTTGGAGCTACTATTTGTTATGTACTTATTGGAAGTGGATTGGAATTTGGACAATTATATTTCTCAATACTGGTAGATATTTTGGGGACATGATATGCCCTGTGGCATTTCTTTCTTGTGGCATTTCTTTCTTGTTAGGACAGAGTCACTAAAACTGGAAATGTGATCAATCATTGAGGTATTGTTATAATTGAATACAGTTTTATGGGTTAGTTGACCCTCCATCAAAGCCTATCATTCTAGGATAGATCCCATTCAATAGGCTTGTGAAATGGAATTTGTAGCCTTTGCCGAAAATAGGAGAAACTGAAGAATATTTTTTGGAGCTACTATTTGTTATGTGCTTATTGGAAGTGGATTGGAATTTGGACAATTATATTTCTCAATGTTGGTAGATATTTTTGGGACATGATATGCCTTGTGGAATTTCTTTCTTGTGAAAGAGTATGTGCAGGGAAATGTTCCATAAGGAACTTAGAAAATCCAATTTAGAATAATTTTTGTTGGGTATATGTTATATTCTTTGCATGGATAGATCTATCCAGATCTAGACCTATCTCAGAAATGAAATTTAAAGCATGGTAGCTACAATAGAATTGTTCAAGGTTGATCTAAAACTAAGGCATAGTACTGATAATTCCAAATACTGTTGGAAGGCATGTGACATAAAAATTATGCAAGAGACATTGAGAAGGATTTATAAAAACAAGTTTGTTCTACCATTATTTCATTTCCAATGGGCCTATAACAACAACCTACTAGCATTACAATTATTAGACTATGGATTTGATCTACATCGATAGTAAGGAAACCATGCTTTATACCTTAATTCTAGGAGAACTTTCATAACTGAAGGGGGATTAATCCAGGGAGTTTCCAGCTAGCACATTTACAATGATACACCAGTTCCTTTATTTATAGAGCAAGCTTCTGCACTTGATCTTGATTTGTCTTCAGCATACAAAAGGAACCCAGAATCATAAGCCTCTATCTAAGAAAATGAATCAAGACAATAGTCCACCTATTGTTTTCTGTACTACACAATTGATTGGAGGCATTCGTAGGACTAATTTAACTTACTTCAGTAGCTTGAGTTAGTTATGTCTAATAAAGTACATTTTTTTCTTCAATCATGAGATATGAAAGACATTGCCAAATTTACTTTTGTTGGCAATGTCTAAGGCATAATCTATTATATTATGACACAAGAATATTAAGAAATTGTATTCTAACACAATGTAGCATATGTCTAAGGCAATGTATAAGGCATAATGTGGCCATGACATGTGAGCTAGGAATTTGTTAATGCTCTATAATTGGCCCAAGTCTTGTTGTGGGGGAAATGAATGAGGTAACATCAAACCACTTGGAGTCTTAGAGTCCTAGATCTAGCCATCCAAGACTTAGAGAGAGCTCTCTCAAGGCTCTCTCTATTTGATCTAGCAATCTGTCTGATCTAGCTTGGTTGTCAGAGAGGGCTCCCTTTGTCTGATCTAGCTTGGTTTGGAATAGGATATTAGCCTCTATATTGGTTTGGAATAGGATATTAGGCTAGTTATGATCTAGCTTGCCTGTCTGATCTAGCTTGGTTTGGAATAAGATATTAGGCTAGTTATGATATAGCTTGGTTTGGAATAGGATATTAGGCTAGTTATGATAGATTTGGTTTTCATTTTTAAATGTTTGGTTGGAACTAATGGCCACTTATCCATTTGACTATTTGTCCCCTACCTGGAAAAAGAGATACTCTTCCACCTGTAAGTTAACTGCCTCCATCAAATGTTTCCTTTGGAGATGAGTAACGATTCGATGCCTTGTAATCTTGAAGAATCTTGCCACTTCATCATTTATCACTGTTTTTACTTCCTGCTGTAAATTGAAGCCCAAAAGGATGAAAATAATAAAACAACCATTTCCATAATGGTGTTGATTCATTGGAAAGGTAGTCAAATAAAAATTCTAAACTAGATCAAGGAAAAGCTGCAAAATCTCAGGCTTGATGAAGAACTAATCACAAAATTACAATAAACCTATTATCCAGAATTTTTTGGCAATCATATCTAATAAAATCATAAAGATAGCAGGATTGCAATTGTCTTCAATCTACTATAGTTGATGAAATCAAAATTCCTTGGAATCTGGAATGGTAAAGATGCCATTTGTCATGAATGAATTTAAATTGCCACCTGACGATGATCAAGTTGTCATTTGTCATGAATGAATTTAAATTGCCACCTGACAATGATCAATTTGCCATTTGTTTTATGAAATATGGGATAAATATCTTTAGATCACCTCTTCCTCAACTACTGCCTCAGATCCTGGATCTGCCTCATTTATTCTGGCTGAATTGGTGTCTTGACTGCCAGCTGCATTCAAAAGGATATCTAAAAAACAGGGATACCCTGCCACATAATCTGGAAGAAATCTCCTTCAATTGTTACCTCAAATTCTAGACAATTTTCCCATCCCTAAAGTTTTGAATTCTATCTCATTACTTTAACAGAAATGTAAATGACTTATAGCCCTCTTCCCCTTCACATAAAGAGATCACTTTGATGGCAACCAGTTCTGAAGTTTTGAGATCTCTAGCTTTATAGACCGCTCCATAAGACCCTTTTAATCTTCATTAAAAATATGTGGAGCATGACTTTCCCTTTGGAACCAGGTATTGAGAACAGTTACCAAATGAGTACAGTCATCCACATTTTGAGTGGAAAAACTTAGGCACTGCTGTAGCAAGCCTCGAGCATCAGGCGTTGGCAATGTGGATATTATTTGTAGAAAAACATCTTCCAAATCCTTCAGGGAAAAAATCATCAAGAGCGACACAACTTCAGCCCATACTTTTCTGACAACCAATATCTTCGCCAAAGAAATCGATGGCCAAAACAACATTAACATCTTCTGCAAAACCTATCACAGTGTAGCCTTTCTCGAGCTGTGCATGACTACTTTCCAACCACTGAGGAATCTATTCATTTTTAACTCCGGTTTCTGGAATTTTGGTGAAAAAACACATTGTATGGTAGAATCCATCGCAGTGGAAACAATTTTCTCTAGAAATTGATTTAACAGAATTACATCTTTGGGGTGGCACTGAAATTTTTGGAGACTGATAAAAAGTAGATGAAGGATGACCATATGATCCTGTCTATACAGGGTAAAAGTTCATGGTGTAAAATGCTTGGAGGACGTGGCAGAGTAGAACCATTAGTTTCTTTTCTCCCTGGCAAGGGAACATATCCTGAAAGAGGAGTCATGGTACCATTATCCATGCAATACTCGGATATCTTACCATTGGAATCAAACCTCAGCTCTTCATGAGTATCTGGATGAGTAATCTTCACGACGGAATATACTATTTCATCACCAAAGACACAAATTGTGTACCAGAAACCCCACCTGGTTGCTTGGTCCCAATGGGAACACCCACCTAAGTACCCACAAGATGGACTATCTATGGTAATTGTTTCGATAAAGATTGACCGCCAATGTGGTTAATATGTTGAGGCATACCATGTAGCGAAGGTGGCAATATATGTGGTCGAACATTCAAATGATCCCCTTGCTACATCAAAACTTGTTGTGAACACTAGGCAAGTGAAGGTAATGATGGTGGAGGTCATGGAGGAGTACCCAAAAATTGTTGTGAATTTGATGCTGAGTATATCAGGATCCAGATCGTGCTCCCTGGAAAATACAAATGGGACAATTCCTTAAGGAAGCGCAACCTGCACAATTGCAATATGCAAAATGCGGCCTCAAAGATCAGATGCAATCGAAGCGACCTCCATAACTACCAGTTCAGTAAGAAAATGAAGAACCATTCGAAATATTGCATTTGATTGGCTATATGGCAATACAGGTTGGAATTGATGGCATTAGCACTGATGTCAAATAGATGAGAAACATTGTTGTTGGTTAGCATTGACAAATAATAATGTGCATTATGTATGTGTGATGGTTATAAGGCACTCTGTTACTACATGGCCTGTGATGATGAGAATGACAATATCCAAAGTTTAGAGGATGTATCAGTTCCTAGTGCAACAATCCCTGTCAATAAAGAAATAGACTTGAACAGAAAAGAAGACAGAGTAGAGATCGTGATGGCAGCATGACTGTGATGACAGAGTTGTTGATAAAGCAATTTTATAGTGATGATGATAATGGAATAATGACATTATTGTTGGCATAATATGATGTCATTGAAAGATGATGTATTTCTACATGAACAAATATACATTAATCGCAACATAGTGAGGACAATGCACATATGTGTTTAGCTAAAACTGAATCGCTTGAGTTGAAGTTCAAAGATCTATTTTCACAGAATGCTACATTGATGTCAGAACTGTTGAAAGAGGACCAAAATCATTGATTAGAGTACTTGTTGACCGTTTGAGAGAATGCAACTAGTGTGAAGGGGTTACTACAGTAGAATCTATGCATATACCATTTATTAGACTCAAATGCAAGCCCACATTAGCTACATCTGAAGAAGTATTTTGTTTGGAAGTTGTTTCCATTGATATTTCCATTGAAGGAAGAAGAGACCGGTCTACTAAGAATGAAAGTGATAGCCAATGGGATGAAAGGATCAAGGCTAGAAAATATACTCATAGTGGTGCAGATGCAAGGGAGTTTTGGGAATTATTATTCCTATGTGAAGAACCTGGAAGACGAAAGATGGCATTGTTGCAATGATGCTAATGCCTCTCATGTCTATGAACAAAACATGGAGTTTCATAAATGGAATATGTTTTCATAGATTGTAACGATGAATTAGAATTAGAAATCGATGATGATATGACAACAATTGATGGAGATCGCGATGAGGATGTCTTCTCAGATTCTAACTAAACCCTTGCACAAATATGGTGGTGGGGTTCCCAATACTTATTTTCGTCTTCGTGAAATATTTGGATCGTTCACAGGTAGAGGTAGAGACAATTCCATCTGATGAAAAAAAAAAGAGTATGAAGGCATGGGAAGTTTCACCAAGAAGAAAAGTCATGATGGTTGGTGATAGTGTCACTGATGATATTTCTTGTGGAAAGCGTGTAGGTTCCATTACCTGCTTACTTGATGAATCTGGCAGGTACAACAATACTGATACACATCTCAACCCACAACCATATTTCAAGGTGAACTCCTTATTCAAGCTTTCAAAATTCAAATATTTTTCTATGGTGCAAAGACTCAGCAACCGTCTGATCAAGTGATTGATGGTGTTGATTAACTCACTCAATGGGATTTATCCCACATTGGTAGTGCAGAAATGGTTATGTGGGTTTATATCTATGGCCCTCACTATATGTATTCGATGCATAGTGTAGAGATAAGGCAGGGCCTCTAGGTGCTTAGAATTCTCATGAATATCACCATCCTAAAGCCCGGTATGACTTGTCAAGCCCCCTACCTTTTGGTCAAAGTGACCAAGACCGTTGAATTAATAAAAAAAAATTATAACTATGTGGCATGTTCGTCATATGGATAACGGGTGAATGTGGGCTTAAGGGTTGTTTTGTTTGGTAACTGACAATGAGATCGCCAATTTGTCGAAGAAATTAGTGGAATAACAAACTGGAGGATTGCCAATAGGTTGTTGATAAAAATGCACCCACAAGCCTCTATTGATGATAATGCAAAAATTTAGAAGTGGAAACTGATTAAAGTTAACCACAAATACAACCATCGTATTAAATAAGCCAAGGAGATTAAGAGGATGAAAGATAATCATTTCCTTAATCAAGCAAGTTAAGCCAAAGGGTACATGAGGGAAAAAAGGTTTGTAACAGGTAACCTCCAAAATGGTTGCAAGAGAAGAACACTTGAGAGATTATACCATAAGTGATGGAGCTGTGACATGTAAATCATGATCATGGGAAGAAGCCTTATGGATCCAGAAGAAAGCTTAGGTTTAGATGCAGTACTGCAAAGAGAAACTATACTTTGGATGAGAACATGGAGCACAATTTTATATCTCAGACCATCTCTCTATGATAAAATTCTCACAACCCAAATAACTATATGAATTAAAGAAAACATCAAAAGCTAAGATAAAGATTGATGAGATGTGTGGTTTGAAAAAACATGACTGTGTTATTTAAACAATGATTATGTAATAGATAAAGAGGTGTGATGATTCATGAAAGGGTGTGAATTCCCATGAAGACTTATGATGAATACATATATAAGAGGGTTGAGAATTGAAGTATATAGTGGGATTGTAGCAGATACATTGAAGATCAGATGACAGAAGCAGAGAGAGGAGCAGTCAAGACATGATAAAAACATTTTCCAGATTCATAAATTAAGGGTGGTTGGGAGGTGCAAGGGCAGGTTGGAGCTTGCAGGGGAGTAGGTGCTTCCTTGTCAGTTGTAGCTGACTAAACAGGGGGTTGAACCCTCCTACCAGTGGGAGCTGGTGAACAGGGGTGTGGGTGCATCCTGATCAGTGGGTGATGATCTAAAGAGGAAGAACATATTCCTTCTATGTAACTTGTAAAACAAAATTTTGCAGTTAATAGAAAAGTGTTTTTGGTTTTCCCAATTGGGTTCCACAATAAAATATTATTTTAAAATTTGTTTGCATTAACAAAATGAAAAATTGATAAAATTATTGTCACTAATTCACCCCCCCCCCTTTTAGTGACAGGATCTGATCCTTCAATCCTTTCCTTTATTATATAAGAATCAAGACCATGTGGGGTGTTAAGTGTAGATTCAAATACTCACCAAGTCCTCCAAGCCTCTGCATTCCAAATCTCCTCATGTCTGAAGACTTGTGCTTGATCTCATAACACTTAATCCTATAACAGAGTGTGGATAGTGAAGCTATGCTCTCGTCCAACTCCCTCCTTTTCCTATGAATTTCGCAAGGTTCCATGCCTTGAACTTGTATGGAGTGAAAAGAAACAATATCCCTTTCGACTTATCCATATCTCTCCATCACTCTAAACACTGCACAACTTTTTCCTTTGTCATTTTTCCAAAGGCCATGAAGAAATTTTCTAAGGCTTCATTAAACTTTTTTTCACGTAAATTCAAAGGGCCCTTAAGTACACAATTAACCATAGAAATAATCTATGCCATTTCAAATATTTAAGGATCCAATTCAAAAAACACTTCCTCAATGGGAGGCTTTTGGTCCCCAAAATCTTTGACTCTTATTTACAAAATTTCTGCACTCTGAATTTTTTCAATGTGGATAAATTTACACCATAATCAAAGTCTCTAAACATAATTTGAAGGTTTGAATTGCCAATGGAGCTACTTATTTTTTAACTTGTCCCATTATACCTTATCTCAATAAGATAAAAAGGAAAATCAATGGTTGTCCTCTTCTACAAAATGGTGTATTTTCTCAACTGCAATCCACTAAAAATCCCAAACAAATTATAATGGAGAAACAAAAGAATTGAGCAATATTATTATCTCCTATATGTGATTAAACTATCATCTCTTTTAGTTTGTATAGTGGGGAAATTGAAGTTTTCTTGATTATTGAACTCGGTCATCTTTCACATCTATGGGAAAGAAACATTTGTTATCCACCTTCTTCATGTCTCATTGAAAATTAAGGAAAACACAACAACAACATTATGGTTTTCTTGGCATCTTCTTCCTCTGGTTGTACTTAAGAAACTAAAAAAGGTTTGATGGTTCATCCTTCCATCATGGTAGAAGCACACATGCTCAAGTCATTTCCAATTTTTTTATATTCTATTACTGAAAGAAAAATGAATAAATAGTAACAAATATTTCCAACTCATAAGATTCTACCCAGGATGGTAGTGTACCCTACCAAAGACAAATCTTGATGGATCCAATGTTGTAGTTTGCCTTCAATTTCGTTAAATACCCTCCTCCGCTGCTTAACTAATGAGACACGTATACCAAAGGGGATATTGAGATATCTATTGATTTGACGTGGTTGGATAATTTTTTTTGATGAGACACCAATACCAAAAGGGAATTTAGATATCTATTGATTTGATGTGGTTGGATTGTTGGATTACTGAGAGGGGGGGTGAATCAGTAATAATGTAATTATAATCCTTTTTCTTCAAATGTTATATCAATGTAGAATTATTATCCAAAAATGAGCAGTAATAAATAAACAATCACATACATGAACAGTACACCAATGTTTTACGTGGAAACCCAAATCGGGAGAAAACCACAGAATGCTTTTTCTTATATGTCTTGAAGAATTACATTCATTGGAAGCACCAACTTCCTTTGTTTTCCAGCTGCAATTGGAAGGAGGCTCCAACCC
>ML781814.1:996167-1030061 GCA_009831015.1 Picea engelmannii
CACAGTAGCTCCTTTAGAGATATTACTTATAATTTAGCAAAGATTAAAGGTAAGGAATACAATACGAAATGAGGTCAACACTCTCTTAGTGTTGTGACCAAGCATTCTTCCATGGAAACCTGGAACTAACACAAGAGGTTTCTGCTAGAGGAGGTGTTAGTCATATCAGGAAAAGTATTCTCACATGTTATAAAGTATAATACTTTACGACGATTTCTATCTCAACTAAATTCATTAGCTTGTCATGTGTAGCTTTGAATCTTGATTAATCAAATGTGGAGCCTTGTCCTCAAGAATGAGTGCTTTCTTTTCTTCCAGGTCTCCTTCACTCAAGTGACGAGTGCTTTCTTCAACCTATCTTCTATACTAAGACAATACACTAACTTGAAAAAAGGTTAGGTTAGAGGATAAGCTCTATGATCAACTTTTAATTCTTCTAATATTTTGATCATAGCTTCAACATGCAACACTGATCAAGATAATTTCATAACACATAGATGCATATTAGAATAATCACACCTGGGTTGCATCATTCCTCTGAATGTGTTGGATCTTGAGATCCTTCTGGATCTATGGAAAAAGATCCCTTCTCCTGCAAATACTCTTTAGGATTTAACCATTAACCATATGTGAGTACATACCTCGGATAGAATTTGCAAGTAGTGGCTCCATCTGGTAGCAGCGGTAATCATTACCAAAAACTTCAAGAGTGATTGCAATTGGTTCTACGACTGCAACTGCAATAGGTACTACAACTGCAATAGGTACTGCAACTGCAACTGGTTATGACACTGCAACTGCAACTGCAACTTAGGGTTTTATGAGGAAACCCTAATTTTTCAAACTTCAAATTTTGAAATTTTGATCCAGGGGATAGGTGCGCTGAGCTAAGGCGAGTTAGCTAGTGTAGTTAGATTTTTGAAACTCTAAATTTTACCCCATCAAATCTGATCTACTAATTTATGGACTGGTGCTTCTGGTACTTCTGGTACTCTGGTACTTCTGGTACTTCTGGTATTGGTTTTCTGGTACTTTTGGTACTTTTGTGAAACTAGGGTTTCACTTTCCGAGAGATCTAGCCACTGAAAAGGTGCACTCTAGGTGCCAAATTGATCCTTGGGGGAGGGCGTGGATTTCTAGGATGTTAGGGAGCTGAAAATACTCACTTTTGCAAAACCCTAATTTTTGGGTACGGTAACAGTGACATTTTTCCTCTTGCAAATTGTTCTTCCTTCAGGTTGGCTCTAATACCATGTTAATGTTTATGCCATTATTATATTTCTTTGCATTTCAATAGATAAGAGCATCATAAGAGCAATATCACTGAGAAATACACATTCAAAAGAGACACAACATTTATCCTGGGAAACCCTCTAGGGGAAGAAAACCCAACAAAACTTCCTTATCATAAATAGATTAAACAATGTTCAAGAGATAACTCAAACCAATACAGATATTCCTCCCCAAGAGATGCACCACTCTTCTCCCTCTCTCCAATCGATAATTGCAGCTTTCCTCATAAGAGAATGAGCAAGTGAGTTGTTGTGTTTGAAGTGAGGCGCTAGCCTCTTATTTATACAAGACTGGCACGTGTGAAATGTCACAACTGGCAGGGATGACCTCTCACTCTGGGTGGGTAAACCCACCTTCAATTAATTCTGGGTCTTCCATAATAATTGCTGGGGCTGACTTCTTATTCTACCCTTTATAATTGTCCGATGACCAATCCACAAAAGGGGATTTGGTCCTTATACAATTACCGACATGATTAATCCACAATGGGGATTAATCCAATAACAATAATAATAATAATGACATGATTAATCCGTAATGGGGATTTAATCCAATAATAATAAGAATGCTCTTCGTAGTTACATTATCTCAACATACCTACCAAAAGGGGTACACACAGTCCGCGTAGATCACGACAAGATCGCAACATTGAAGTTTAGTGACTTCAACCTGGGGGATCGTAAATTTTATAGCATGCTTTCCCCATACAAGTACCTAACCAGAACTAAGGGAAAAAATTCAAGGATCATCCCTAAAAAATGGACAATGAACCTCACACAGTCCACTCTGCTCAACGTTATGAAGATACCACACTTTGATAGACACGAGGAGGTGAATGCTTGTGTGAAGTTTCTATTGGAGAGTTACCATGGAGGATACTTATGGTTAAATCGTCACATAATAGTTGATCCATCATTGATCAATTGGATCATCGGGCTTAGCATGCAGGGCCCTGATCCCCATGATTACTATCCTGGAAAGACCAAGGATCGTGCTCTTTCTCAGAAGATCAAACAAGATTATGGCGATGTTGAGAAAGGTGCACGAGGATACAAGGTAGCTTCTATTGAAGTGGCGCAGTGTGCCTTACCTATAAACTGATCGCAGGGAAGTTGGTACACAAGAATCGACCCATGCAAGTATTTGGCTTTGTAGTCAACCTCGCAGGGAAGTGCATAGAGGGACTATGGATGAACTGGGTGAAGTACCTGGTGAATCAACTAGAGATTGACTGCAAAGAATCTCGGGATCAGGGGCATGAATTCCATTTTAGATGGCTCTTGATACTTATCGCTTTCGCTGCATGGGAGCTACCAGAAGGTGCAACCTTCCTAGACATCGACCCCTTTGAACCACTGGCTGTGAATTTTAGTACACTGTGGTACTTGAATGATATGAACAAGCGGTGGAAATCCAATGCCATATTCCATACCTACTACACCCAGTTGAAGCTCGCCATCCAGTCCGAGCCTTGAATGACCCCGAATACTTTACATAGGTTTTGACCTTTGATGAAGTTCAACATGGACCGCCATTTCATATATATTACAACGCGCACTAATGAGCACAAGGAACAACTTCAGTATTATTATAAGTTGACAGAAGAAGAACTAGAGGATATCACCAAGGAATGGTCGATGAACCTCCTTGTTTCAACAGACCCCACATAAATGTCTGACATCAACAACCCAAAAGCTATGTAGGATACACCTGGGCGCAGTAAGACAAAAAAAACAAAGAAGACAAAGAAGGTTGAGGAAGTCCAAGATATAGACAATCTATCTGTGAGGACAAATTCCATTACACTAGATCAAGGAGGTGATGCCGAAGACTTAGAAGAAGTCAAACAAAGACCAGAAGATGAAGTAGAAATCATAAATAAGAGGAAGGGTTTGCCTTCAGAACCTTCCTCTCAGAAGAAATCAAAAGCATCTGTAACTAAGTTGTAGAACACGCTCACTCCAAATGACTTCAGTTTCCTCATCGCAATGATGAATGAAGCTATAGAAGAGATAGCAGAAGAGCAGGAAGCTAAGAAAGAGACAATTACAACAAAATTGAGATCGAGCTCCAAGGAGTGCAGCAAGCACTTCAGTATAGCCACACAGTCTCCATTGTTCCCCTACCAGAAGGAACAATAGAAGAGGGATATGAACTAGCTCAACTCCACAAGATTGCTGACATAGTCAAAGTACACCTTCAAAAATTGCATTAAGAAACAACACAGGCCACCCAAGACTTAAAAAAATCACAGGAGGAAATCATCAAAGAACATCGAGCAGAGCAATAAGAGAAGGACACTCTCCAAGCAAAATTTGAAGAAAACAGAGCAAAGATCTAAAAATTTTAAAGAGAAGATGCTCATGAAGAAGATTGGGATTGAAGAAGCATTCAACAGAGAATTTATCTCTATGAATGGCTTAGAGAAGAAGGCAGAAGACCCCATAGAGTGCCAAGTGATGAAGCTTGCTGAATTTATTCAACAACTTCAACAAAGAGTCATGGAATTAGAGCTTCAGACCATACCAAGTGCCCCGCAAGAAGTGCGCGACCAATGAGAAATGATTGCCTGGAGAACAGTAGAAAGGATTAAATCACTCATTGAGGAATGCAAACTGTTAAGTAGCATAAGTGCATAGATATATGAGAACCTAACTGAGAATCCAAAATTGCATAAATTAGAGTGGCAACTCTAGGAGGTGAAGAATGAAGATGAAAATCTATAGGTTCAACTAAAGGCCCCATCACTCGTAGAGAGAATGAAGTGGTCTCACAAGTAGAGCACTACCTATCAGCAGATCCATATGATCCAAATCAAGGTAATGGAAGTAACTAAACAAATTCAACCTGTATAGGATAAGGCATGTCAACTATTTACAAAGATTGAGAGCCAAGGAACAAAGCTGGAGTAGGTCATGAATTCATCACAACAACACCTAGAAGGGCCAGTGAATGATGCACTCATCCAGGATTTCACCGAGAAATATTATGTGGCACAACAGTAGGTCGAAGCACCTTGATCCAAGCTCGAGGCATTCGAAGAAGAACTGATTAGACCTGAGTGACTTGGGACTAGTCACGGGTGAGTGTTGGGGGCCTGTTATCCCTTGATCAAGTTTTGAGGAACAATTGGTCATATTTGATTATTTTTGGGACTTTGACAACCCATCAAAGATGAAGTGAAAAGAGAAGCAGAGATTGCGGAATCTAGACTCCCTTTTTGGGTCCTTTTTGGGTTTTTGGGAATATGTAATGTGAAAGGGATGTCGGCTCGCGGGTTTAACCATGCTTAGGCCCACTTTTGTAATGTATAAATAAATATATATATATATATATATATATGCAATGTAAGTAGGGGAGGATATTATCCAAGGGATTAGTGATAGAATTGATATATGTGATTGACTTGCAGATATGAGTGCAAGTGTTGTAAGTGTTGAGTGCACAGATTGTAAGGAGGTTCTATGCTAGATCTATGTGAGGAAGGAGAATTTGGTGAGGTGCACATAGATATCCTATCCTATGTAGAGTAGGATTTTAATAGCTCTATGATGTAACTAGATTGACTTAAGCTAATAAATAAGAAGATTTGTTGAACATAGCCCCAGGGTGGGGGTGAACCACATAAATCTGTGTGTTATGCTCTATACTTTGACTTGATCTGTTTACCTCTGCTTTGGTTAAGTGATTTGATATATTTAATATATCTACTTATGCTTTGTGCTTCATTAGATGTGTATGGATAGTATATCTGATATATATGAAGATGTTTAGTAATGATTTATTGTATCTGATCTATTTTACTGTTGCTAGGTGATAAATTACCTTAGATCCAAGTGAATGCTATGAAGCTCTGTGCTATCTACGAAGTATAATAAGGGTTGAATATTGATGAATTAATTATACCAAGTGCTCTGTAAGATATATAATCAAATATCTATGTCCCATCTTAGGTTGCAGGCACTTGAGTCCTACAAAGACTCCTGCCTCTACCATGGGTGAGACTTCATTTGTTTCGCAGGTGTTGTCGAAAGGGCCAGTAGTTAGGGTTTTGTTGGTGCACTTTTGTAGCATTGAACCCTGGGCCTGCCCCTGTGCCAACACAACAACATATTGATCCTCAACTGGATTCTCCATGCTCGAGTGTCTTAAACAACTTTTACAGATAAAATGGAAAGAAGGAAGCTGACTTCTATTAACATGAAAGTCTCAAGTCGATTACATAACCAGAGAACAACTCTAGTAGAAAAAAATTATAGATTGGGAGTTCTTCAACCAAAGAAGCTAAAAAAATATGAGAATGACTCCTAAATACTCAGAACCAAAATCGTAGCAATGATTTCAAGTCATTTCATTGAAGGCGTTATGTCTTCATTCCTCCTAGAAGACTGTGTGTGCTGTCTTTGGTCAGATGTGAACTCTACTAGACACAATCATGGTTCAGAATGGGCCTGCCACTAAGTGGACTAACCAACATTCCTTTCCTAAACTTTTTATTTATGGTGGAAACGATTTTCAACCTCCATCACTTGCTTTATAATTTCTTCCTTGGGATCAGAGAGTTCCAAGTCAACTCTGCATCTAAAGGAGGTGGCAGTTTCCCATTGGCCTTCGACTGCTTCGTTGGGCCACTACAAGGGGACATAGTTGAGGTGGAGGTGAGATGAGATATGACCATATGGAAAGACATGGCATATGGAAGGTGACCAAGAAGGTGTGAGTGGTGGAAAAAATGGGTATTGTGATGGGAAAAGATGGAGGTGGAGTGGCATGGGGTGATGATGTGGGGGTAGAGGAAAGGTCACAGAAGTAGGTAGGATGGGGACCATATACCCAAATGGAGGTGAGTGGTAGAACACTGGGAAAGAGATGATATGGAGGAGTGATAAGGGGATGTGATGGGTGGAAGGTGAGAGGATGAAGTGAGAAAGTGGGAAAGTGAGTGGAGGACAGGTGTCGACAGGAGGGAAAGCGGTAAGGGAGAGAAGTAAGTGGGATATTATGGAGGCGGGGGGTACTAAGCAGTTTGGAGTGGTAGGGGGGGTCTAAAATGATGGGAACATGCCACGATAATGGGGGGGCCTAGTGGGGAAACCACTTTTCAGACCCCCCCCCCCCCTTCATTAAAGCTTGGGGGGGTCCGATATGGACCACAGAACATAGATCTGAGCGTGTAGATTTCAATCGCCCAGATTTATGTGTCGATTAGCACAATGTGCCAAATGGTCACATCAACTCTTATAGACTTAGGATAAGCACCATTTAGCTGGTTTTTAACCCCATTCTTTGCATTTTGTCACCCTAGGGAGAAATCCAAAGGAAAAACTGCCCCTTGCAAGAATATGTGATAATATGACCATTCACCTAACTGGGCCATTCCTATGACACTAAACAAAGTGCAACCTAGAGAGAATGAGTTTACCCTAGGGAATTCCTGTCTTTGATTGTTGAATATTTACTATTACCAAGGGTTGTCGATGTACTTCATCTTTTCATGTGTATTTATTGACTTGTAGTCATCATGATAGAAATCCTTATATTCTTATTCTTCCATAGGTATTGTTTATCTTTAAACATCTTATCTTATAAGAAATAGATATGCAATATATGTACAGAAAATATGTAAACATGGTATGTACAAGAATTATGAAGAATATTGTTACCTTGTCTTAGAAGAAGAAGTTTGTTTTATCCTGCTTGGACTTCTTGGAGGGTTCCCTTTGTTCAACAACTAGTGCTTTGTGTGTTTACTTCCTTTTCTTTAACTTGGGACAATGATTCTTGTAGTGACCATATTTTCAACAGTTGAAGCATTGTATTTTTGACATATCTTTATCTTGATTTGATTTCTTCCTTGAGCCAAACTTTTTTTTATTCCTGAAATTCTTGAACCTTGCTATGAAATCTTGATCATCATATTTATTTTGGGGTTTCGCTTTTGCACTAATCCTTGATTATTCTTGTGCACAACAAGTCCAAAGTTCTTGAAATGTGGGATATTCCTTTCTTGTGTTCATGCTTGCGAAAAATGCATCCCATGTCTTGGGAAGGCATTGAGTATTATATTTACCAGTTCTTTCTCTGAAATGATTTCTTCAATAGATTGTAGTTGATCTCTTAACTGAGATATTATCACAAGGTATGATGTTATGTTGTCATCATCATTCATTTTCATGTCACGGAGCGCATTATTCAGACTCATTACTTGTCCAATGTTTTTTACTAAGAAGAGGTTTGTTAGGTGTTGGGCTCTAAAGATGTCCTAAAAACAGATTTAGTTTAACATTAATTTATCAACGCGGGGATTCATCCTCTATTTCAATAATATCAACAAAGTATATGAAGATATCTTGTAGAGGATAAAATCATGTAGTTAAAGAAAATATGAGTCTATCAACAAACAAGTTCCGTACACATTCATTAAGTTTCTAAAGCTAAGATCCTACTGAACATGATTGAAATATGATCTATAATGTGCTATGAATTGAAGGCATGAATAGAATTGTTGAATTGATCTAATTAAGAGACAATAATTGAATATGATATTAAAGGCATGAATTGATCTAATTAAGAAACATGAATTGAATCTATGAAAATAAGTTGATCTATTGATGACTGTCTAATCCGCTAGAAAGAAATAACTGAATAGTGTAAATTGAGACAAAACAATAATTGAACAACAAATGCTAACTAAGTAAAAGGAACAAGAAACGCTAGTTAATAGAAGAAACAACAAATGCTAATTTAACGGAAAGGAACAACAAACGCAAGTTAAGAAAAATAAACAACAAATGCTAGTTTAACGAAAAGGAACAATGCATGTGAAAATGAGTGGAACAGTCAAGCAATAAACTACAATAAATGGAATCTGGAATAGCAATTGACAATATTCAAATGAAGGCATATATCCTCTACAAGAAAACAATATCAAAGAATTAACACACTTATGCATTATCTTAATGATCATAAAAAGGATTTAAAGATCGAAACGTAAATCAAACTGATAAGATACAGATTGAGATAGTAACTCCTTCATACTGGGCCCTTGGTCATTAGAAGTACTACTGCTAGAAAATCAATATGTAAAAATGATAAAAACCTTCAAAGCCTTTATTAATTCCATAACTAATACAACATTTACAAAAACTAGTTGCGCAGAGCAATTCTGAGTTCTGAATGCTTGGATAAAATTCCTAGATGATCCTTTCGAGGATTCACTACCCTTTATATATTACAAAATATGGGTAAATTAAGTTATCCTGAGGATCGAGAGATCCTCAGGATCACTATTACTATTTATGAAGTTTACAAAATAGAGAAATAATCTCTCCTGAAACTGTTGTACACTCCATATCTTTAACCTTCAATAGCTTGCACATCTTTGAAATCTCTTCCGCTATCGTGAGTTTACCAAAATTTACCCATTCCTGTAACAAAATCAAACAATTCCAACCATATTTTAGAATTTATGAACTTCAACTCAATAATAGTTCTAGAACACATTTTAATCATTTCCTATCTTGTTTTATTCCTAAGTAACATAAAAGTTAGTCAAGATGATGTCATAAATCATGGAAATGAGGAGAATATTTGTACCTTTTCATAACCCAACATACCCCCCATCTTACCTTCTTGCATGTCCTCATGCAAGCTAAGTTCTTACATGTAAAGTAGTGATGTTGTAAGGAGGAAAATTTGGTTCACCAGGTGTCCTAAATCCATTCTTTATTTTGAGTTCTCAAAAAGAAGTGTCTTCCCTCTTTTTATTAAATTGATAATCTCTCTGGTAATGCTCTAGAGGAAACCAGATAAGAGGGGAATTATATCTACACCCAATCCAGGCAGGTCCTTCCTCCTATATCATTATGACATATCTTTCTATTATGAATGTGGGTGCAAATAAGTTCTTGAAAACGAAGGGCTCTCTAACCTTTACTTCAACTAGGGAGACATTCCACCTTAACATGGAGCCAGCAAAAGCTTCTTCTTTGAGTTCCCTAAAATATAATATGCCTGATCGTATAACCTGTTGATGAATAAGACCTAAAGAGATTATCAGTCCTTCCCTTTTCATGAATGTCCTATGTTGCATGATAGCTAGAAAAGACTTTGGTGGTTCCCCCCTGATCCAGAGATCTAACCCAGTTTCTCTCTTCATGAAAGTTTTGTGGGCCTCAGTCCACCTGAATTGATTTTTAGTGAAGGATAGGAACTCTTGAAATTGGATGTCCCCAATAAAAGGACCAAGATTATCTATGTTGTTGTCTTCCAAAATGAAATTATGGAAGTATAGTTTACACATGAAATATTGTACTTTCTCTTCCTGCTGCCTAAAACAAGACACAAACTCAGAGATAGTGGTGAATTTAATTGGTTTACCTACTCGAATAGCTTTCACCCTCAACAATAGGTAGCATTATAATAAAAATAAAGTATAATTTGTAGCAGGATCCCTACAATCTATTGCATCAGTGTAGATATCACAAATCTCTTTGATTTTCTCCAAAGATTTTTCCAATTGACCTTGTACTTTCTTTGCCTTCCCTTGATCCTTAGTCACCTCAACACAAGTCTCATTTTCTGTTGCTGAAATGGTTTTGAGTTGTTTAACAACTCTTTGGTTCTCTTTCATGGTCACCATTTCATCTCTGGGTTGAGTCAAGGCCTGCCGGGCTTGTGCCAGTTCTACTTCTAGTCTTTCAATGATGGCACTTTGATCCTGAAACTGAGATACCTCTTCAGTATGATAGGATTCTTCTTTCATTATTAGAATTAATATTTGATTTTTTGCATCTGTAGTCTCCAGAGGAGTGGGAATTACTTCCTTTGATTGGGAAGTTGTTCCTCCTAGAATTTTTGGTTGAGCCTATGTTTCATATGATCCCAAAGGAATTTCCTCTTCATTTTGAACAACTATCCCTTCTGTTTCTATAGTCTCAGTATAAAGTTCCATTTCTACCATTTCTTCAAGGATATGTAGCTCTATATGTGTTCCTATAGAAATCATTTGGACTACCCTCCTAAGAAGAGGGTTCCTTCCCTGTGCTCTTTGTATTTTGGTTTTTTTTATTTCATGGGTATTGTCGACTTTCTCTAGTTGTTTTCTTAATTCCTTGATAATTTCCTTAAGCTTGAAAAATTTATGTTTTAACACTTTAATCTTTTTAACCCTTCTCTTCAAAAACATATTCTCCTTTTTTAACCTTCTAATTCTGCTATGGCTTTTGCCTAATTTCTATTTCTGTGAGCTGTCAATATTTTCCTCACCTTGATCTGTCAATAGTGGCTCTTATGCTTGCCCTACCAAGGTATTTACCTTAGTATGAGGTTCTTCTTATGCCATATCATCTGGGAGTGACATCACAATGTCAGGGAAGTCTTCAACAGGGTTCGAAGGAGAGGTTGGCACCTAGTATTCTTTTGGACTGTTTGTCTCTCTCCTAATTGAGGTCCCTAAACTCCCTAGTACTTCAGCTATATCTACCTCATAGCTTTTCTGTAATATACCAAATATAAAAAGTATGCATAACAGAAATAAAATGCTAGAAATGGAAGAATAATAGTAATATAACCAGCATAATCTCCACAGTAACACATAAATGATATAAGAACAACAACAAAAATAACACTTTGATTCAGAAAGAAATGATCACAGGCCTCTTCGAGGGGGCAACCTTTAGTCGAGCAATGCTCTGTTACAATAATCTCCAAGATAGGGTTTTCATACCCTCAACCCTTATTTATACTAAATATGTCTATCAAGAGAAGCATCTAGAGGAAGATCCTTCTAGAAGTGGAAGCTTCTATTAGGTCTTCTTACATCTGCCTTATTATATTTTATTGAAAGGCCTTATTAATATTGATCTTTATTACATCCGAATATATTGATCTACCCATGTGCAGGTTAGGACCCTAACATGTCTACCCCCTTAAAAACAACCTTCTCCTCAAGGCTTGTGACGTGAAAACTGCTACAGAATGGTAGTTGGTTCCCAAGCGACATCTTCTAGAGTTGTATCTTTCCACTAGACTAGCACTTCCTTGATGGTTTGTTGACGCAGGTGATGCTCACACGGGTCCAAAACTGCTTCTGGCTGTAGCCAAATGGATCCTTCTTTAGCTAACTCAGGAAGGTTGGTTTGAATTTGGCACCTAGTTCCAATCACCTTCTTTAAGCATGAAACATGAAAAACAGGATGTAGCTTCGACTGACTGGGTAGAGCTAACTGATAGGTGACTTGTCCCACATGCTTTAGAACTGTATAAGGACCATAAAATTTGGGCATTAGATTCTGGCAATGCTCGACCTTGAGGGAAGTTTGCTTGTATGGTTGTAGTCACAGAAACACCTAATCCCCTTCTACAAATTGACGTTCAGAGCGACCTTGATCTGCTTGTTGCTTCATGCGATTCTGTACCATGGCCAAGTTCTCTTTAAGGGTATGAAGAATATCCTCTCGAACTATAAGTGTTTGGTCAATCACCTGGACCTTCGAGGTACCTGGTAAGCATGAGAGAACTGAAGGTGGCTTCTGTCCATATACCACTTCAAAAGGAGTCATGTGTGTAGCTATATGGTAGGAAGTGTTGTACCACCATTTGGCTAGGGGTAACCATTGAGCCCACTGATTTTTGTTTTCAGAGGTAAAACACCTCAGATATGTTTCCAAACACTTGTTGACAACTTCTGTTTGACCATTAGTCTAGGGATGATAAGCTATGCTGAGATGTAATTGGGTGCCCTATAGCTTAAACAATTCTTTCCAAAAATTGCTTGTGAAAGTTGGGACATGATCAGAAACAATAGAGTGTGGCATGACATGAAGCTTGAAGACTTGGTCCATGAAATTTTGAGCCACCATGGATGCAGTAAATGGGTCTTGAAGAGCACAAAAATGAGCATACTTGGAAAGGTGATCCACAACCACCATTATGACTGATTTATTTCCTAATTTGGGTAAGCCAGTAATAAAGTCCATAGAGATATCCTTCCAAATAGCAGGTGGAATTAGAAGTGGTTGTAGTGTGCCTGAAGATTTGACTGTTTATCCCTTGCATTGACAAACCTCACATTTAGTGACAAAATTATGAATGTCCTGTTTCATACCATCCCAGAAAAAAAGAATGTTTGAACCTGTCATAGGTTTTGGTTGACCCAGAGTTCCCTGCTATGGGTGTAGCATGAAGCTCAGAAAGTACCATGGATTTAAGCTTTGATTGTTTACTTAAATACAAATGGCCTTTGTATTGAAGCTCATCCTGGAGCCAAGAGTACCCTGGGGGGACTGGAGCATTGGTCTGCAATTGATGGATTAGATGAAAACTTTTGGGATCTTGTAGCCATTCCTGGCACATAGCTTGGAGCCAATCTAGTACAATGAAGGAAAGAGAAAAAAGGGATCCTTCTTCTTCATATTTTTGGGATAGTGCATCCGCCACCACATTGTCTTTTCCCTTCTTGTAAATGATCTCATAATCATATCCAAAGATATTAGTCACCCATTTTTGTTTCTCTGGGGAGGAAATGCGTTGTTCCAAAAAGTACTTGAGGCTTTGATGGTCTGTCTTAATTTGGAAACGTTTCCCAAAGAGATAAGGGTGCCATAGATCAAAGACATTTAGAATAGCCAACATTTCCTTTTCATAGATGGGTTTGCCCAAATTCCTTTTAGATAGTTTCCTAATGGTGAAGGCCAAAGGTCAACCCTCTTGCATAAGGAAAACACTGGTTCCTTTCCCTGAGGCATCACATTCCAACACAAAGGTATTTGTGAAATTAGGAAGGGCTAGAACCGGAGTGGTGCACATGGCCATATTCAAGGTTTGAAAATCTTGAGCAGCCACTGGAGTCCAAGTGAAAGAGTTATTTTTTAGGAGAGCAGTGAGAGGTGCTGCAATCTTGCCATAAATATTAACAAACTTGTGATAATACCCTGTTAATCCTAGAAATCCATGCAATATTTTGAGATTCTTTGGGTACGACTAGTCTTGCATAGCTTCAATCTTTTTTGGATCCACCCTGACACCATCCTTTCCAACCAAATGACCCAAGTATTCTACTTCTAAGGCACCAAAATCACATTTAGACTGTTTCAGGAAAATTTAGTGCTGAGAGAGTAGATGGAGAACTTGATCTACATGAGTAAGATGGTTTGTCTAGGTTTTTCTATAGCTGAGGATATCATCAAAGAAACCTAATACAAAATGATGGATAAAAGGACAGAAGACATGATTCATGAGGCTTTGGAAGGTGGAGGGGTCATTACACAGGCCAAAGGGCATGACCAAAAACTCATAGTGGCCCTCATGAGTTCGAAAGGTTGTCTTGGGAATGTCTACCTCCTTCATACGTATCTGGTGATAGCCCAAGTGAAGATCAAGTTTAGTAAAGAATTGGGTGCCACTCAATTCATCCAGGAAGTCATCAATGAAAAGAATGGGAAATTTGTCTTTAAAGGTCAATTTGTTGAGGGAACGAAAGTCAGGACACATTCTCCAAGAACCTTATTTCTTCAGGACCATGACTACAGGAGAAGAGTAAGGGCTCGTAGTAGGGTGGATAACACCTGCAGTAAGGAGTTCCTGGACCATTTTCTCAATTTCATTTTTTTTTGAAAAGGGGTGGCGATACATACGGATATTGGGAGGAAGGCTTCTAGGTACAAGGGGAATGGAATGATAATGAACACCATGGGAAGGAGGGAGTCCTTAGGGAGTGGAAAATACCATTCGGTGTTTATAAAGGAGGGCTTGGAGGTCTTCTGGCACCAGGGGTGTCTCTGTTGCTTGTATGTCATGGAGTTGGGCAATGACACCATAATGACCTTTTTTGAGAAGATTTTCCATGCGATGGGAACTAATGACCTCAGGTGAACTAGCAGTGATGAATTGGAATTTATAATGGTGGCCTTCCTGGTCGAATTGCATGGTTAATGCCTTAAAATCCATGAGAATGGGACCCAAATTCCTTAGCCAGTCGGCACCCAACACAATGTCACAACCTCCCATCTCGATAGCAAACATATGGGATTTTAGGTGGTAGTCACCGATTTGGAGATGCACATTTTCACAGTGCCCTCCACATTTCATGGAACCACCATTGAAAATCATGATTTGGAAATTATTGACGGCATGGATATAGAAACAAGTTTCTTGGGAATTGCGATGATGAATAAAATTATGGGTGCTTCCACTATCAACCATAATGATGACCTTCCGATGCTTGATGTAACAGATTAACTTGAGGGTTTGGGGGGCGGAGAAGACAGTGAGAGCATTGAGGGAAATGATCAGTTCCACTTCGAGAGGGTCTGAGGGAGGGGTTATGTCAGTGATTTCAAGTGAGTCAGGCACAAGGGGAGTTTCAACATCCTCTTCTGAAATATACTCAGAGATGGCCATAAAAAGATTGTGTTCCTTACACTTGTGGCCCAAGAAATATTTGTCATCATAATTATAACAAAATCCTTTGAGTTGGCGTTCAACCATTTCATCCCTAGTCAATTTTTGGATCTTTAATGCGGTGGACGGAGTAGTGGGATTTACTGGTTTAGGGTGAGGGATAAAGGAGGGTTTACGGTTTTGAGAGGGTACAACTTGTTGTGCTTCTTTATCTTTTTTGGTAGCCTCCACCCAACTCGAAGGTTAATCCATGAGGACATGGGCCTGAATCTCATCCTTGAGCCCACTGATAAAACACTCTCGAAAGAAAGCACCAGTCATGCCCTCTGTTCAAAAATCCAGGTGCTCAAAGGCAGCTATGAAGTATTCTACTCCTCTTGATTGTTTCAACTTTGTCAAATGACCCAAATGGTTGGTGTCAGTTTCAAAGCATTCATAAAGCTCAGTCACAAATTGGGTCCAAGAAATATACCCTTGATGGGAAGTTTTTCTCCATTGCCACCATTGCCAATGTTCTTCATCTAGATGGAGAACACCATGCCGGAGTTTGGCGAAGTCATATGTAATGTCGTATAAAGAGAAATAATGTTCCATTTGGGTGACCCAACTAGTGGGGTCTCATCCATCAAATTTGGTCACATCCACCCGCGGAAGGCATAGGTCACATTGAAAGTGATGGGGCTAAAAGGTATGGGAATGGGAGGAATGTTCAACTTCATTATTTGGAGGTGCGTCAGAGAAAGGGTCATCTGTATGGATCTTCAGTTTGGTGTAGAGTGATGCAAAGACAGATTCAAGATGGGTGGTCAGTTCTTGTTTGACTTCCTCCATTAAGGACTATATGGTTTTATTTATGGTTGTATTGATGGATGTATCGATGGAGGCAACAGTAGAACTGAGTTGTTTCACTTCTTTTTGGGTCTCTAGGAAACCAGATTGCAAGGTGTTGAAGTGAGCTTCCAGGTCTTGGCTATGGGTATGGGCCATGAGGATGGGTGAACTGAAAAGGGGCGGGCAGGGTCAAAAAAATTTCTGGAAAATGATATGGATGAATGTGATAAGGGTGAAGAGATGAATCTAATAGAATAGGTCTCAAATAATGGTGAACAAATTTCCAGACTTTTTTTTTATTTTTTTACACCTATGGAGTTATACTCCAGTCTGAAGAATATTGTAGTGATAAAATCCCCAAATGATTAACCAGAAAGAAATGTGTATTTACTTGGCAACCTGAACATAGTTGCATGACAATAGATCTTGTCTATTTTAATTTGTTTATGTTTCTTCCCCCCAAGGGTTAGGTATTCAAGGGTTCTATAGACAAGGGTTTTCCCTATGCTATAGCTCTTTGATATACGTGTGGGGTCCAATAGTAGTACTTGGCCCAATATCTCTAAGCACTAACTAAGGAGGATAGACCGTACCCTTAGTTATACTACCCAACTACCCAATTACTAGAGAGTATCTTACCAAGTGCTATTCTTGGTGGCACTATAGCAGTTAGACAGTCGATCGGTTTATCTAAAGAGGGCTTCAGGAAATATAGGTTGATCTATACACAGGTGTTGTCTGATGCGCTACCACTCGAAGGGGTACCAATAGGGGTTACAAGGGTGGCCAACAGATGTGCGCTTAAGAACCACTTGTATTTCCTGCATGTATGAATCCCTCAACCGCAAGTTTATGCACATAATGACAAGTCTTTGTGGCTTAAAGACACCAGAATACGTCTCTACCCTGAAAAACGTTTTCCCACAATTTCTGCCAAGGAAAGTTCTCTGATACCACTTGTAATATACCAGATATAAAAAGTATGCATAATAGAAATAAAATGCTAGAAATGGCAGAATAATAGTAATATAACCAGCATAATCTCCACAGTAACACATAAATGATATAAGAACAACAATAAAAATAACACTTTGATTTAGACAGAAATGTTCATGGGCCTCTTCGAAGGGGCAACCTCCAGTCGAGCAGTGCTCTGTTACAATAATCTCCAAGCTAGGGTTTGCATACCCTCAACCCTTATTTATACTAAATATGTCTATCAAGAGAAGCATCTAGAGGAAGATCCCTCTAGAAGTGGAAGTTTCTATTAGGTCTTCTTACATATGCCTTATTCTATTTTATTGAAAGGCCTTATTAATATTGACCTTTATTACATTTGAATATATTGATCTACCTATGTGCGGGTTAGGGCCCTAACTTTTTCAAAAAATGTTCTATGAGGTGTCCCAATGCTGGTTGGGTGTCTTCCTAATTGTTTGCTTGTTGTTTTTGTTCTATTTGTTCAATTCCCTAAACATCTTCCTGTAAGGGATGCTCTGTTGTGTCCTGAATTTCTTCAAGCTGCTCTATTGTGTCCTGAATTTATTTAGGTTGTTCTATTGTTTCCTGGGTTTCTTCATGCCACCTTATCCATCTTCTTATTCTTTTCCCTTCAATGGGGGGTTTAGAAACAACAATTTATCTCTTTCTCTTTCTCGTTGATGCCCCTTCTTGTGAGGTATGAGCCTATGCCAATTGGATGGGGTCTTCCCCAACTTTAGGTTGAGGAGGTGGAACTTCCATTTGGGCAGTGGTTTCCCCTTCCTATGCTACTTCAGTTTCATGGGTTGGGTCTTCATGTTGTAATTCATGTTGTTCTATTTGTAAGGGCCTATTGGCCTCAATAAGATCCCCCCAGGTTATTTGAGTTTGAATTAGGGTCTTATTTACTATCATTTTTACCAATCCATGATGGTTGATGATAGTAACTAGATGTTTTGCTTTATGTGTTCTTATAGTGACCTCATGTAACATAACATTTAGAAAAAAATGGTAAATTGATTACTAACCATTGTTTGAGTGAAGCTAGTAGTTTGAGGTGGCGTGGGTGGATCACATCATATCTTTTGTCATAGGTGATATACCTCTGTATGACACTTGGTAGTTATTTCCAGGGTTTGCTGAGAGTGTTGGGGTTAAGTCCCTTTTCCTTTTTATCCAATTCCTCTCCAGGGTCTACAAAGGATTCTACAACTTATTTGAGTGTTGTATATCTTCTATACCATTGTATTCCTCTGTTAGGAAGGCCTGTAACCTCTGCTACAATTATCTAAGTGACAGGGATTCATATAACATGAACCATGGAGGTTTCTCCTTGCAATTTTTGAAATAATTCAATCGTGATGTCTGTATCATATCCCTGCAACCAATTGAAGTACTACATCCACCCCAAATGGTGTATGATTTCTCTTGCATGCTTAGTTACCTGTAGTAATGTTGGTTCCCATCGCACACTTCAGCCTCCCATATTTATGTAGAAGGTGAGGACAACTAATGTTCCTTGCTACATCTTAACTCAACCAGATTTTGAAAACAACATACATAGAAAATTTAAAAGGACATTGTGTATATATGGAAAATTTTGCATTTTCGTATTTACTGCACTCATTGAAATTTATCGAAAAATGTGTCGAGCATCTTCCCCCACATAAATGGAAAGTTCGACCTCAACCGTCAAACGTGCGAGTGTAATAATCGTGGGGAGTTCCTTCGAGGTGTGATTGTTATGTCATCATTGTCACTGGAAAAGACAATCATTAATAACTTTTCAATCAAGCACTTTAACAGTACTAACGATAATCATCACTTTGTGTGAGAAATTTGAATTATTGTACCCATGGTAGAAACCCTTTGAGGAAAAAGATTCTAAATTATTTTAAATTTGTTCACATGTTAAAAATTTTCCACATATCATAACGTTGTTACTTTCCCCTTTTTTATTCGATATATCCAGAAAGATAGCCTCATTGTTTAGAAACAGAAATCTAAAAACACACTAAAACTTGGCTTATTTAAGGTATACTTCAATACCATAGGCAGAGCCACTACTGCCACCAGATGTCCATAGCCTCGACATGGTTTCCATTTAACCCATGGATGAGCCCGTATCCTTAATAAATAGTTAGAATTTTCTTTTCCCAAGAAGACTATTATCCTAGTTTGGTACCTAGATGATGATAATGCCACTCACTAGATCGTAACCTAAGTGAACAAGTCGACTCATGATGAGATCTCTTGTGCTTTGACGAAAAAATGTCAAAGGCCATTGCCCTGGTGTGGCATCCGTAGTGGGAATGACACTTATGTTATTATATGATGAATGTGGTAGGTTGGTTCATGATGATACGCCCTATTCTTTATGGAAGAAGATTATTACTTTGTTAAAAAAAACTTTACTTTGATTTTTTTTTTTTTTTTTAAGCTCTATCAAGGGAGGCTCATCTACTCCTTAAGAGTGAGTAATGGCGTAACAACTGTAATAATTCCAAGTAAGAATGTATTTAAGATTCCTTATTATGATATGAAAGCAATTATCATTCAAGTATATGTAGATATATAAGGGAAAGAAATGAGTTATGGTGGTTAATGGATTGTGAAATTTTTTTAAGAGAATTCAGAGAAATTAATCCAAAAAATAGTTTACTAAGGTATGTTAAATTATCCACACCAAATGAAAAATTAGATCTAGTGTTGAAGAAAAGGAATCAATGAAGTCATACCCAAAGGAGTGACTGACATAACAATGGCATCTTTTGAGAAAGGAGCGAAAACAAGAAAAAATCGTGAAAGGAACAACAAAGGAAAAACAATTGTTCTTTCCAAAGGAACGACAATTGTTATTTTGAGTGGATGATATTACTTATGAAGGGAACAACAGTCATTCTTTTCAATGAAATGACAATGGTTTGCAAAGGAATCAATGATCGTACAAAGATAACAACAATCGTTCTTTTCAAAGGAACATCAATGGTTTGCAAAGGAATCAATGATCGTACGAAGGTAACATCAGACGCTCTTTTCAAAGGAACGACAATCATTATTTTGGGTGAAGGACAATGATGATGTTAAATTTTTTTATCCATCTAATTAAGTCATTAAAACTTCCACATGAATTTTTGTCTTAGTGAATCTATAATTGATTAGTCATCAGCTAAATTCATTCAATTTCTATGGGTAAGTTTATGCAATAATCGAAGTATTAGATGGTCTATAATCATGTTCATTTTCTTATGAAAAAAAAATAGGGTTTAGATTTGTTGGGTTTTTACAAGGTGAGAGAGGAGCAAAGAACATAAAATAGTGTCTAATTATATTCATTACAGTCATCTATTCTAGTTCATATTCTCTCAAGTGACTTTTCTATATATAAAAACTAAAAAAAATCTTAATCAAAGCTTACAAAAAAAACTATATACAATATTTACAATGTCAACAAAATTCATCATTTATGGGGTTGGGGTGGTTGGGTTACCTTTCGAGCTAGCCAAAATCTGAATGGTAGGGTCCTTACTTATTGGTAGAAAGATTCTATTGAAGGAAGTTGATGGTAGACTCGTAGTTGGTGTCCATTGACCAGAAAGGGAAACCCAGACCCATCAATGGTAATTAAAGTGACAGTGCCATTATGATGAACTTCATTGATTTCATATGGTCCCAGCCACCTTGCCTATAATTTTCCAGGAAAATATTGAAATATGGAATCATAGAGAAGTGCCCAATCAACATTCTAGAAGGATTTATTCTTTATATGTTTATTATGCCAATTCACTCTTTGTTTATGAATAATAGTTATGTGCTCCAAGATGGACAGGCATGCTTCATCCAATTCATTGAGTTGTTGTAGGTGTTGTTTATGTGCCTCTATGAGATCCAATCCAATCTCCTGGGCCATCCTTACTACTTAGAGTATTAATCTCAAACTTGATTGGAAAGATAGGTTCTTTACCATAGAATAAATGATAAGGAGAGTAGCCAGTTGTGTTACACCATGTTGTGCGATAAGCCCATAAGGAATTTGGGAGCTCAGTAGCCCAATTCTATCGATTTGTTGAGACTGTTTTCATCAAAATTACCTCCAAAAATTTATTGGTGCCTTCTTCTTGTCTGTTTTCTGTGGATGGTATGGGGAAGTAACTATGTGCTTAATATGATAATTTTTCAGGGTGCTCATGATTCTATGAGCTGTAAATTGTGACCCCCCATCAATGATTACTTCCCTAGGTAGTCCATAGCATACAAATAATTTGAAAAGAAATTTGATGACTACTTCCTCTATTACATTTAGTAAGGATTCTTCCTCTACCCATTTGGTCATGTAGTCCATTGCAACTAGAATATAGGCCTTCTGATTTTACTTCAGATTGAAGGGACCAAAAAAGTCTAGTGCCCATCTCTCGAATGGTTCCATGACTACTTGTGCTTTTAGGGGCATTTCATCAGCCTGACCTGGTTTTCCCATCTGTTGACTATTGTCCCAGGTCTGTACATATTTCTTTGCATCTCTAAATATTGAGGGCCAATAATAGCCCATTTGTAAAATCTTATGTCTAGTTCTGTGGTCTGCAAAATGTCCACCGCAGGGTTTGTCATGACCTACCTTTAGTATGTCATAGATTTCGTCATCTCGTATGCATCTGGAGATTTGGATATCAACCCCTGTGTGGAAGAGATATCTACTAATCCAAGTGAATCGCCTGCTACACTGGACAATTAGTTTTCTTTCCCTTGATGATAGATGTGTCAGTAATTTCCCTGCTGCTAGATAATTTGCCACATCAACGTACCAAGGTGGTTTAGAAGTGATGGAAAATAGATGCTCATCTAGAAATTGATCTTCAAATGTCAAGGAGTCATCTATTTTGGGTATGCGGGACAAGAAGTCTGCAACAAGATTTTCTCTTCCGGGTCGATATTTGATGGTGAAGTCAAATTCCTGCAATAGAAATAACCATTGACTGACCCATCCATTAGTAATAGGTTTATTAGCTAGATATTTAATAGCAGAATGATGAGTACAGAATAATTGGATAGCCTGTTATATAATGACGAAATTTATTGATGGCATGTATAACAGCTAAAACTTATTTTTCTATTACTGTATAATTAGATTCAATGGGAGTGAGATTCTTGTTGATAAAATAAATAACATAGGGTTTATTGTCTTCTTCCTATCCAAGGACATCGCCTATGGAAATATCTGATACATCAGTGGAGATGTGAAATGGTATTTTCCAATTTAGTCCTCTTAACACCAATGTTGTCAAGATAAGCTTCTTGAGTCCTGCAAATGCCACATCACACTTGTTAGACCACTAAAAATCCACATTACCAGTTAAATCATGTAAAGGTGCAACAATTCTTGCAAATTTTTCCATATATCTTTGATAGTATCTTGAAGTGCCAAGGAAAATATGTACCTCAGTTTGTGTGAGTTATGTAGGTAGATTTAGGATTACTTCTAGTTTTGTTGGATCTACCCTAATTCCATATGCAGAAATATAATGCCCTAGCACCACACCTTTCTTCATCATCATGTGACATTTCTCATGGCTTAAACATAACCTGGTAGCGATGCATTATTCTAGTACCTTTTCCAGATTGTCAAGAGCTTGATCAAAGTCATTGCCATAGGGTGTGAAATCATCCATATAAACTTCAAGCCCTTCGCTAATAAGGTCACTGAATATGCTCAAAATTTCCCTCTGGATTGTGGTTGGAGCATTACATAGTCCAAAGGGAAGTACTATGTATGAAAAGGTACCCCAGAGGCATGTGAATGTAGTTTTATCTTGATCTTATATGGCAATATGGATCTGATTGTAGCCACTAAAACCATCTATGAAATAAAATAATTTCTTCCCTGCTAAAGTATCCAATACCTGATCGATGAAAGGTAAGGGGAATTGGTCCTTTTGAGTGGATTTGTTAAGTTCCTTGTAGTCTACTTAGATTCTCCATTTTCCATTTTTGTTGGGGATGATCCCTAGTGGGGAAACCCACAGACTATCCGAGATAGGTTATATAAAATCTATGTCCAACAACTTTGGTAATTCTTCTTTAACAATATCCTTGAGATGGGGATTCAATATTCTTTGGGGATTTTGGATAGGTCGGGCATATTTCTCAATATACATATGGTGTGTACAGAGTTGCGGATCAATACCTTTAATGTCAGAATACTCCCAGGCAAAAGCTTGTTGATATTTAGAAAGGATTTGAATCAGTTTTTGTTGGTGTTGCTCATCTAAATTGGCATTAATGTTCAGATACCAACCTAGTGCAATCTCAAATGATTTGTTATGAACAATGGTAGTCTGGATTTGTTGTTCCATCAAATCTTCCGGTGATTCTCCCTATGCTTTGCAATCTAGAACAACTTTGAGCATCTGGCATGTGGGGTTACTCACAATGGTTGGGTTATTAATAAACCCACTGATCACATCATCCTCTAATTGGTTCTTGAGTCTGAGAAATTCTTCCAGTGTGAGAGGGGCCCATAGATCCTTTTCTCAATATCTTGGTGGTAGAAACTATGGATATACAATAGTCGGGCTTGGCTTGGCTAGAGGATACAAGATGATATTTTTTGTAACACCTCCTCTAGAAATTTTCATATTAACTGTATGACATCCTATGTATGCATATATCATTGTGAGCCATGGTATTCCCAGTATTAATGGATTCCCTTCGAGTCCACTTCTTATGTTGATGATGAGGAAATCTGTTGGATATTCCCAAGAGTCCACTGAAATTGCTATATCAAGTAATTGCCAACTGGTCTAACCACTGATTGATTAGACAACTGTAATGTAATTGGGGTAGGATCAAAAGATTCAAAACCTAGGGTGTTGCTAGTTTCCATAGTCAAGATGTTGATGGCCACCCCCAAAACAACTAGTGTATTTGGAAAAGAAAAACCCTAGATCTGAAATGTTACTATGGTGTTCCCTAGATCTGCATATTTGATTGGTTCTTGTCTACCTAAAATTAAATCAGATAAGGCTCCTACCACACAAGAAATTGATGATGAATTTTTTATTTTCCTAACATGATTCCTCCCACATAATTACTTGATTGTCTTTGCATAAATTGGAATGTCTTGGAGAGCCTGCAGAAGTGGGATCTTGACATATAAATTATTGATTTCCCCTGCAATGTCGAAGTTAGGATACATGACAAGTTTTTCTATCATCAACCTTTTGGGGAATGGGGGAGGAGGAGTTTCATCCTTATCAGGATCATGCGATTCAACTATGTTTCCTCACTTTTTTGTTTCTTCTGTTATGATCACAGTCGAGGGTGTTATTGTTGGTTGTATGATATTTTCATTCTCTTTCTCTTGGAAAATGTTACTTTCTCCAAGAGATATTAAATGCCTCAATCTCAATCGGAGTTCTTTTCACCCTACCGAGTTGGTTTCCCCTTCCCCATTATCCATAATCTGGACGAGATGAGCTAGTCTATTATTGGCATTTGGGTGAGGTTAGGCTAGTAATTGAGGGCACAATTGTAGTTGAGGGTTCTAGGGTAATTGGAGTGGGGCTTGCAAAGTGGGTTGGGTTTGAGGGGCCATCCCCATGGGTTGATTGGTTATCCCCATGGGGCGCTGCCAATTTTGGTTCCAATTTGGGTTTTGGACATCCATGTTGGACCATTATGAAGGGTAGGGGTTGTTATTTGAGTTTTTCCAGGATGAGGTAGGGTATTGTGAGTTAGGCTAGGTGGAATTTGTAGCTGGTTGATTCTTCCATATGGGATTTGCAACGGGTTAGTTCAGCCAAGTAGGGTTTGCAGCTAGATATTGTTGGGGCTTCCATTTTTTATTAGTAAATCGTTGGCCCTACCATTGGTTTCTAGAATTTTGCTAATGTTTATATTTTCTAGAAAATAAAGAGGAGGGGTCCTGTAGTGTACCTGGAGGTCGGGCCTAGCATTGCAAATATTGAACCATCAGATATAATGGTTTTGTTTCCTCTTCTGGCTCTCTAAAGAAAAATTTTAGTCTAGAGAGTGATGGGCATTGCTTCATTGCGTGGTCTTTGGTGCAAATAGCACAAACCTGAACCACATCTAAAGGACATTCCCTTGGACCGTGCTTTTTTTTGCATCTATGGAAAAATATGGCCAAAGTCTGTTCTTCTTCTGCTTGTTTTTGTTTTTCATGCAGTACATCTAGTTGTGTAGTCAGAGTGCTCAGAATATCAGTTTTGAAATTTTCTAAGAGATTACTGACTTCATCTAGGGTAACTCCTTTGCTGGTAATAATGTTATTTTTGGTGAGGGGAGTTCGCATTCCTGATCTGGTCCGTGTACTTTCACATGAGAACCTGATGCATAATAGAATGATGTTATCATAAGTTTATTGATAAATATCACCCTTCCCCATTAAATTCAATGTTTCTACCCATTCATCTTTCATTCATTTTATCAAAGTGGCTTTGAGCACTACACCTGGTAATGCACCATAAGGAGATATTTGCAAATTATATTGAAATATTTCAACATATTCCTCTAATGCCTCTTTTTCTTTTGCAATCATTTCAAATATTTCATCTTTTGGGTCCCTAGTTCTACAATAATCCTGGTATTTTGTCAAGAAGACCTATTTCATCTCATACCATGAGTTTATAGTTCCACCTCCCAATCCCATAAACCAACGCAAAGATGCCCCTTTCAAAGTGGAAGGGAACAAATTTAGTTTTTAGGGTTCAGAGGTGTAATCATAACCCCTACATAGGACATCAAATTCGAATAAGAATGCATCTAAGTCTTCTGAAATAAATCCATGAAAAGTTGGAAGATTCTGTAGGGGAATTTATTTCATGGGGGAATTGGCTACTGGATCAACTATCGGATATTCTAGAGTGGAGTTTCAGGGTTTTTTTTTATTTGGTTGTACCATTTGGTCTAAGATCTGCCAATAATCTTCAGGAATTTCTTGGTCTGGGTATTCTTTTGATTGCTTACTTGATCCCCTAGGGGATTTGATTTCACTACCTCTATCTGGGATTTCAGGTATGATTTCTTCTTTCATAGGAGATTCAGGTGATGGTGATGGGTTTTCCTTGGAAACCCCACTATTTTCTCCTTCTCCTTCCTCCATATTACGATAATTTCTCTCATCTAAAGGGTTGAGGGGTGGAATATCTGTCATTTGAAAGCTTTGCTCAGTCCCTCCAGTTTTGTTGTGAATCTCAACGTGGGTTGCAACTAGTGAAACTGTTGCCTAAGGGATTCAATTAGAACCTTTCCTAGGTCCAACCAAAGCTTGACATTCCTCTTTTCGGATGATATCGTCTGTGAAAGTGCTTGTCTGAGGGAGCACCAAACCCTGGGATTTGGTATTCTTTTGTGGGGATTTCAGTTTTTCAGGATCTTTTTTCTTAGTCATACACACTTCACGCAAAAATTTCAAAAATACCTATATAAACTCTAAGTATCAGTTGGAGTAGGTGCTGGCATAAGCATATTACTTATTGTCTGCATTGGTTCTTACCTTTTGTCATCAATACCTCGTCCTCTAGAGACACAACCTATGCTATCATTGACACTCTCCCTTGCAATGGAGCCAAAATGTTGGGCTCTAAAGATGTCCTAAAAATAACTTTAGTTTAACATTAATTTATCAACCTAAGGATTCATCTTCTATTTCAAGAATATTAGCAAAGTCTATGCAACTAGCTCGTAGAGGCTAAAATCGTGTAGTTAAAGCAAATCTGAGTCTATCAACATTCAAGTTCCTTACACATTCATTAAGTTTCTAAAGCTAAGATCATATTGAACAGGATTGAAATCTTATCTATAATGTGATATGATTTGAAGGCATGAATTGAATTGTTGAAATGATCTAATTAAGAGACAAGAATTGAATATGATATTAAAGGGATGAATTGAGCTAATTAAGAAACAAGAATTGAATCTATGAAAATAAGATGATCTATTGATGACTATCTAATCTGCTAGAAATAAATAACTGAATACTGTAAATTGAGACAGAACAATAATTGAACAACAAATGCTAAGAAAAAGGAAAAACAAATGCTAGTTAAGCGAAAGAAACAACAAATGCTAATTTAACGGAAAGGAACAACAAACACTAGTTAACTGAAAGAAACAACAAATGATAATTTAATGAAAGGGAACAATGCATGTGAAAATGAGAGGAATTGTCAAGAAGTAAACTACAAAAAATGGAATCTGGAATAGCAATCGACAACATTCAAATGAAATAATATATCTTCTAGAAGAAAACAGTATCAAATCATTAACACACTTATGCATTATCTTAACGATGATAAAAAGGATTTAAAGTTCAGAACATAAATCAAAATGATAAGATACAGATTGAGACAATAACTCCTTTAGACTGGGTCCTTGGTCCTCAGAAGTACTACTACTACAAACTCAGCATGTGAAAATGATAAAAACATTCAAAGCCTTTATTAATTCCATAACTGATACAAGATTTACAAAAACTATATGCGCAGAGCAATTCTGAGTTCTGAATGCTTGGATAAAATTCCTAGATGATCCTTTCCAAGATTCACTACCCTTTATATATTACAAAATATAGGTAAATTAAGTTATCCATGATTTTATCCATGCTCATGAATTTTATCCATGCTTGGATAAAATTCCTAGATGATTTTATAGAAAAAATGAAAAGGAACATGAAACTGAATTCTATTAACATGAAAGTCTCAAATCAATTACATAACGAGAGAGAAATTATGGAAGAAAACACATAACATATGGAAGCTATGCTCAATCAAATACCATTACTAAATAACATAAATCCATATATATACTCAAAATTTTTGTAAAGAACAGTAGAGGTGTGCTCGATATTCCACGATGTCGCATATACTCAGTTAGACTGCATCTGCAATCTCCTTTGCACATGCCTTCCTCCATCAGACACGATCTAGGCTATGCCAGTCCCTCTGAGTCTCCCCAGTTAGAATTCTCATGAATCTTACTGTCAGACGCAATCTCAGACTATCTGGGCTGAAAAAATGCCTCCATGGTCAGACCACTCTGACTTTCCATTCATAAGGGAGACGATGCATCAAATCAACCTCCCCGACTTTGGATAAAATGCATTTGGTGGGTTTTTTAGCCCCTTTCTTTCGCATTTTCACCCAGGGGTCAATTCCAAAGGGAAAAACACCCCCTTACAAAGATATGTGCTAACACTATGGGTTTTTGGTTTCTACCTAAGTCTGTAATTTTTCCTTGGTCTCCCTGTTTTACCAGCCCACAACCAGTCATCTGAATCCTCGATCATGTAAGCCTTAACCATGAACACAAAGTGCAACTTTCCTAATAGTCCATTTTGGGTTTGAAGCACAAGAAGAAGGAAGTTTTAATATTTCAACAACAAAGATCCATCAAGTGAATCGATCGACGACATACATTCTTTCGAAAGGTTAAAAGTTGCGCGAAGTTTTGTGCTAGAGAAAAAGCATGAAGTCAAAAGGGTCGAGCAAAGATTTAATCTAAGCCATAGATATCATTAGGAGAGATCAATGGTGGAAAATAATCATGGGAATTGAGAGTTTGAAATATCGTTAAATTTGTTCGTCAAGGTTTTGAACTCCAGATATCACTAGGATCCATCTGATTCAGAGGGATGCATGGCACCAGATCTAAGAAGTCACGCTTTTGTGAATTAGAGGTTTTAGCATGGGGCATGACGCAAGTTTGTGAAGTGAGAAATCATGAAGCACCCATGAATTGGGCCCATGATCATAGCCCTTGGTCATATGGAAAGAGGGGCTATAAATAAGGGTAAGCATATATTGAGTGGTTGATGACTGGGGTTTTCGGGAAGCGATCATGGCTATGAAATTCAAAGCGAGTCCGATCATCGATCCGAATAAGGCCATTTCACAATTTCAGCCATCAAGATATTTAGAATCAAGTGGAGTGGAGACTCCTAAAAGATGAAATCCCGAAGCACCTTTGGATATGATCCCTAGGTGATGGACTGAGGTTGCATGTAGGATGGAGTGATGGAGAGGAGTTGCGCCAAAGGCCAAAATAGCCCATATTGGTCATAGAAGAAGATATTTATGGCCTCGAGGCACCAAGATTGACTCGAAGAAGCAATGGGCACCACCTGGAATATTCAAGGGCATCAGGCCTCATCCACATCCTGATGAAGATAGTTAATGGAAATGGGGGAGGTGGTTGAAAAATCATCTCACCCCATAAATGGAAAGGAAGCTAAAGATGTCCATGAGTGTAGATTGGAAATACAAAGTTTCCTTCTCGATGGATTTTCCTGCAAAACACATAACTGAGGCAAGCTTGCATCTAACATGATAAGGCCTGCACAGTCTGACAGAGAAGGAACCGACTGAAAGATTTAAATGTAGAGTTTCAATCACACTCTCGGTGGTTGCAACATTTCTGAGTATATATAGGAAATTTTAGTATTTCTTTAAGGTTGAATGGTTGAGCTAGGCTCCCTTCTATTGTAATATTTTGATGAAGAACATTGGTTCTCTGGTTATGTGATTGATTTGAAAATTCTGGATTAATCTAAGTTAGCTTTCTTACCCCATCTTATTCACCTGTAATACTGAAAGAGTTCATGAATGACTTATTCACATGAATTGTTATAGTTGTATTATGATGAATGTTTGATTAGAGTGTTGTTATAATTTCTCTTAGTTTCTTTGAAATTTGAATCCAAGAGGATATTATGTTTGAATTTTTCCTCCTTAATCTGCTTGAAGACCTGATGTCCATAGCATCCCTCTACACCTTTCTCACCAAAGCCTTCCTTCTACTCACCTTTACTCCAACTTAATGACAGAAGTTGATTCCATACCTTAATTTCTTGTGCATGTTAGTCCATATTTCTGAGTTAGAACGTTATTACCATTGAGTCTTCTCCATTTGACCTCTTAAAACTCAATTACACTCACATACACTAATGGGTACTAGGATTACCTTCTATGAAATCTAAAGGTGACTTCTAGTGCTAACATTTCTGGTGTCGTTGATGGGGAACGAATTGAAGACATTTCCCTGGGACAGAATGACAAAGAAGATTTTGATTCTGAAGGTGCATCATATATCAGAACCATTGAAGATTTCAACTTTCATCTGGCGACTCCACTGTTTTGACTCCACTATTCATTTATGACTCCTAAAGGAAGACACACGAGATCCACTCCACTACTACTTCTAGCAACGCCTGAAGCTAACCTAGAAAAATTTATCAGAAAGGGAAAGACCTCTCAAAAAGGTACCTCCACCACTATACCAAGTTATTCTGATAATTTTCATAATCCCTCCTTACAATATCCCATAATTGTCTCTGATTCTCCTATTATACAAACTGTTGGATTTTCTAGAAGTTTAAATTTCGGGAGTTTCCCTACTGATTTCTCCCCTCATAAAGTTGGTTTGGAAGGAGAAATATTTGACACCCCTGTCTCCCCTAGAGTTGTGAAATGGTTTAGACCCAGGACCTTAGAAGAATTTCCTACTCTAGAATTTACTACTCCTCCTCCTATTAGATTTTTTGCAGTTACAAAGGGAGAAACCTATGTTCCCTCCAAACCCTTATCTTTATTTCCCAACGCTCAACCTTTTCCTTTCTCTCCCAGAAGAAGTACATTTTTATCGGAATTTGTCCCTGCACGGTCCGATTTGAGCTCCAATCTTGAACTCTTCGATAAGCCCTGTAGACAGACACACATACAACCAACTTCCTACTCTACTGAGATTAGTTTGAAACAGATCTATCTATTAGAGACAAGTTCATGTGAGATTAAGCACAAACTAGAAAGAAATAGGCCAAGCATATTACATTGATGAGAACAACAATGAAGGAAACTTACCACCATAGATGCGAGTGCAACAGCTTCATCAAGTGCTCCATGTCTAACCCTTACTCAAAAGACCCACGATCAGAATGACAATAACTTCACTAATTATTCTCCTCCACTTCACTGTGTGTTTCCTATGAGATCATAGGTTTCATGCCTCCAATTATCCCCCTTTTCACCATGAGAGGGCCTTCTTATATAGGTTTAGAGAGGCCCAACCACTTGAGATATATTTGGGGTAAGTTGTGGATTTTTCTCCTTCAGTTAGGGATCTTCCCTAAGAGCATGGCTTGACCAAGGATTCGAATCCAACTGCCTTCAGAGATTGAAGAGATCTTTTCCTCATTCTTCTCACCAAACCAATTTTTTCCTAGAATAGGTAGCACTCTCCCAAAAGGGGAATCAGAGCACTATAACACTCCCTAACAATGCATAGGGGGGCACCAACACTCCTAACAGTAGAAACACTTCTCAAAAAGGGCAAACAGAGCGTTATAATGCTCCCTAAGAGTGTATAGGGGAGCTCCAACACTCCTAACAATGGTATAAGGGAGCATTCTCCTCTAAAACTCAAATTTTAGTGGTTCTTTCAAATGGAAAGAGGTTCATAACCCTGTTAACCCATTCCTCTTCTTCCAAATCAAATGTTTGAGGTGTTTCAAGTGTCCTTCCAATGTCATTATAAGCATGACATAGGATTTATGGAAGTATTTTTTTTCTGACACTTGCAACACTTGTGACCAAAATGCGACACTTGCGACACTTGTAATGACGACACTTGTGACACTATCAAAGTGAGTAATTTTTATGTGTAACAGATTGCCCCCCAAAGTATGGATTTAGAAGACGAGAACTGATAACTGAAATGTTTTGCAGAATTTCAAGCAAGGGTATAGACGCAGAGAACCTGACAAAAGCTGCACCCAAACATCCAAAAAATAGCATGACATGTTTCAAACCCAAGGCAGGCATACCTATGCTTGAGTGATAAAGACTTGCAAGGTATGGCTTCCATAAATACACTATGGATCCATAATTATATTGATAAAAGGTATAGCCACCAAAAATACACTATGGATATATACTCTCATGACCTGAACTGATCGTAGCCACAAAGAATACATAATGGATCTATGAGATAACAAGACATAGCCACGACCAATACAAATTGGATCTATGTGACAGTATATGTGTCATTGTTCAAGAGAAACTCCTTCGCAACCTGGGAAAAGTACATATAAGAGTGATGACTCAACCTAGGCTCTTCTTACCGATCCCGATGTAGTATGAATCTAACCATGTGAATAGATGTATTGATGTCGAACATGGTAGAAGCTACTTGATTACCAGACAATGATGTAAATCGTTAACAAGCACGAGGGAAATCATCATTAATATCAATGATTCCCAAGGTACCCTAGTACATTCCAACAAATGTGAATGGATGAGCTGAAGTCGAACATCCATGGAATCATTTGATCAGAGGTCAATGATGTAAACCCACTGTCAAATGTGAGGAGGACTGCCATTGAGGAATGCAGGTCCCAAAGTACTAATTGGTTTCTAAGTCTAGTCCCTGGATAATGTGTTGAAGTCAACTGGAATAGACTCGTCGAAGGAGGGCATTGATGTATCCCCCATCAACGACATGAAACAGACACAAAGATGTAATTGGTAGATCAAATGAACATGGAATGACATGGCTATTGAGACAAGATATTTGTGATGGCTGACTCTTGAGGCAGATACTTCCCTTGAACACTGAAGGCACAACAGCAGAAACATGACAAGGACCAAAACATGATGATGCAATGGATACTGTGACTTTCGTCAGGTGACCCAAAGGAGTAAGAAAAACTCATAGGATTGGTTCAATGTAGAGGTTCAACGGATTAACATGTGCACAAATACAAAGTGTCATGTTCAAGGGCGACTCTAAGAGTTACTTGGTAATGTTCTCAAAAACTGCTTGGCTTGCTTCTTTCAATTTTTCCCCCATCCAGATAGATGAGTACCTCCTTTTAATTTAATGAGCTCGAGGAGGGTAACACATGCTCGATATAACTCACCTTCAGTAAGTTCTTCTTCCTTTGTTTAACGAATTGGAAGAAGTAAGGGTTCGATCTTGTATGGGCCCTTCAATGTATGATGGTTTAACGAGTCCAGAGAAGGTAAACTCGAAGGTTTTTCATGATTATAAAGTCTGAAAAAACACTTAAAAGAGAACTCTCTCAGTTCCTTTTTCATAAATTAGTCTGACGAGACCAAAAAAGAGATAAACTATCACCCAACAAACATTTTCTTCAAATGATTTAACGAGCGTGAAGAGAACAAGGTCGCTTGGCAATCTTTTCATGTTTAGAGAGTCTGAAAAGAACTTAAATATGACTCCAACGTTGTCCTTTTTTGTAATGTTAGTCTCATGAGGCCTAAAAAGAGATAAATTATCACTCGAAAGATGCCCTTTCAAACCTTTTAACGAGTGGGAAAGGAAGAAAGATCACTCGGCGATCTTTTCATGTTTAGAGAGTCTGAAAAGAGCTTAAAGGAGACTCTAGGGGATTCCTTTTTTGTGTATCCATATAGGTCCGAAAAAGAGACAAAAGTTTACCCGGATGCATTCTCATGTATTTACGAGCACGAGAAAGAACAAAGACTAAGTTGGGTATGTGTTGATAGGCGAAATTGACCGTCCGTCAACTGAGAGAGTGGAACCGGTTCGGGGTTGTCTAATAACCCAAGCCATTTGGAATGAACCACCCTGATGGGTTTAGCGGCTCCGTTAGCCGATCTAAGGTCTTAAGAAAACCAAAGAGAAAACTAATCTAAACTAACCAATCTAACTAAAACTAATCAAACTAAACTAACTAAAACTAAATAAACTAACTAACAATAAATAAAACGAACTAATCTAACTAACTAATCTACTATTTCTATATATACAAACTACTAACTAATATTATACTAACTCTAACTACTAATTGAAATATAACTTATTCACAAAATGTTCAATATTCACAAAAATACAGATTTAAATAAAACCTGGAAAACTCATTAGCTTTCTGTCCTAAGACAGAGAAAGATATTTTTTGTTGATTTTATGATTTTATAAACAAGAAATTAAACTTACTGACATTAAACAATCTAATATACTAATTCTACCTATAAATATAACTAAACTTATATCTAAACTAAACTACTAATAAATACACTAAACAAACAAATGACAAACTAACCTGGAAACGCTCCAGATTTGTCCTGTGTATGATGACTTTGAAGTTGGTCGGAGGAAGGAAACTCACACCGAATAATCCTGAAGCTTCTCGTAAATGATACACTGCAATGCTCTTTGAGTTTGTTTACAGGACAAACAAGACATAAAAAATCATAACAATTATAAGATTTATAAATCTCTGCAATTAGGTAAACCTATTATGCAAAAACTTATACTTAATAATCCAATTCATGAAGAAGAGAAATCTGTCATTCATGAACTGAATCAAGTAATTGCTATATTTTTTAAACA